>CANDYM010000288.1:0-107840 GCA_947397865.1 Polietes domitor
CACATGTTCATACAGACGAGTATGTTCATTAGACTACATCGATAACAAAAGGTAGCCGACCCAAAATGAAGTTTAAAGTTACTTTGTCAGTATACGCAAAATATTTATACTATAGTCATGGTAGTTCGTGAGTAGCACACAAATCATATTTTAGTTTTCCTTTTTGGGAAATTGAGGCAAATAGTTGTGTTTGCTCAGAAATAATTCGGACATACAATGTAAAGTAGACAATTTTTTAAAGAATAAACTTACTTTATTTTACAGTTGGTCCAAGCTTTCACTTTTTGGTCGAAGGGAGCATTATACTAAGTGAAAACAAGTAAGGAAAGGCTAAAGTCGGGTGGGGCCGACTATATTAAACCCTACACCTAGTCATTATACCCTGTGGTGTAGGGTATAAGAAGGTCGTTATATTTGAACCTAGAGATATACGATACAGCTATAAGAGGAGAAGATACTACAAATTTCATACTTCTATCGGCATTTATAAGAAAGTTTTAACACAAACTTTGAATGGCAGCTATATATAAATCTAAACCGATCTGACCCATTTTTAGCATAGGTTTTCTAGATAAAATATGAGACGCTTTCCCAAATTTGATGGAAAAAAGAAAATCTGTTCAAGTATGCTATTCAGAGGCGAAATTTGTATTGGAGCTATATATATTAGAATGGGTCACCAAAATAAATTGTAGCGGTCACCCCCAAGAAGTGAAGATTGGGTTGTTTAATGATGATCTACAAAATATTTCTCACTGGATCATGCCATCTATAAGCTAAACGCTCCTGAAAAACCTCTAAAAATCATGTTTTTCCCGTGTAATTACCCTACACCCTACCCTTTTTCCGCTCTAGAAACCACATTTTGTACAAGATTTTCTTTAAAATTGGCACAACATCTTATAATCCAACTAAAAACACCTATGATGGAAGTGGGTAAGATCGGTTCAGATTTAGATATAACCCCAATACAAATGTTGCTCCCGAATCTTTTACCGATTTTGGCCAAAGTTTACATATTATATTTCACCAATAAACATACATGGTGAAAGCGGGTCAAATCGTTCCCATACAAATGTCCTTTCCGTTTTGTCAAACACATACATTTACACGATTCAAAAATCCTTCCCGACCTCGCTTTTTTACCGAATTGAATTGTAATGAGATAGCAAGTGAAGTGTATCATATAGTCAGCTCCGTCCGTCTTTAGCCTTTCCTTACTTGTTTTGGGAGATGCCCATATTTCCATACTTGGGTATAACCCAAATGAGGCCCCATTCTGCTCTATTACAGCTCTAGAAACTACATCTTACATCGGATCTTCATCAAATTTTGCAGATCATTATATGTTTCAACTAGGAATACCTACCGTGAATGAGAAATATATAGGCGCAATTTTGGCAAAGGCCTCAAGTGTTGTTGTACGCCCCCTTCAAATGTCCGTCCAATTCATCCTATTACCGCTGTATAATCTGTATTTATCATTGAATCTCGATCAATTTTTCCAGATCATGTTATATTTACTTTACTCGGAATATCTGCTGGAAAATTGGATCAATTACTTTATTATTTACCATATTCATTAAATTTGACTAAAGATGAATTTATAGTAACTGTAAAATTTATATGAACCCATGAAATACCTGGGTTTAGTAATCAAAACACAGGGAGTGGTGTAGGGTATTATGTAGTCGGCCCCGACTGACTTTAGCCTTTCCTTACTTGTTTTTATATGTTGCATTTTTGCCCATTTTTTTTTCTGAATTAATAGACCCTTGGGAGCACTTTAAATAAAAATGTTCATTCTTGTCTTATAAAAACCCATTGGTAGATTTATTGGGCATTTATATTAATTTTTTGTCAGTTTTCAAGGTGACAGCTAAAAACTCATATTTCTTGGAAACTTTTTGTCGGATTGTAATGAAAAATCAATAGGAGGAATCAATACCTTTCGAATGATGCCTAAATGATGAATATGACGAAAAATTACGTCACTGACTCCATTTTTATACCCTACACCACTTCGTGGACTAGGGTATTATAAGTTAGTTTTCCGCCAAACGTTTGTAACACCAAGAAATAATCGAGCTAGAACCACCTTTAAGTATAATCACCAGCTGAATGGATTGTCTGTCCGTCTGCTGTCCATCTAAGCTTGTTCGCACTCTACAGATCGCAATTGTTGTCCGATTGTTGTGAAATTTGGCAGAAGTTATTTTTTTGACCCAAGGACCATCGGTATTGAACTTGGAGGAAATCGGTTCAGATTTAGATATAGTCTCCATACAAATATCCCTATAATTTACACTCTTACTGCTCTAGAATAAACATTTTACATGGGATCATGACAAAATTTTCAGGATCGTGTTATATTTGAACTAGAAACAGCTCACGGGAAAGTGGACCACATGGGTCTATGTTTTGATATAGCCCCCATACAAATGTTCCTCCGATTTACAACATTACTGTTCTAAAATAAACATTTTACATCGGATCTTGATCAAATTTCCCATACAATGTTACATCAAGACTAGAAACACTTATTTTGAAAACCAGCTATATCAATCAATGTTTTGGTATAGCCCCCATACAAATGGGCCCCCAGTTCACACTATTATCGCTCTAGAACCCACATCTTACATTGGATCTAGATAAAATTTTGCAGATTATGTTATATTTAAGAATACCTACTTTGAAAATGATCTATAAAGGCCCACTTTTTAATGAAACGTCCTTACAAATGGCCCCCCCATTTTGGTATTACCCCTCTAGGACAAACATTTTACATCGGAAGTTTTTCAAATTTTGCAGATAGATTGGCACAACATCTTATTACCGAGCTAGAAACACCTATGGTGAAAGTGGGTAAGATCGGTTCAGATTTAGATATAGCCCCCATACAAATATCGCTCCCGATTTCACTTGTTCCGCTCTAGAACCACATATTGTACCCGATTTTCTTTAAAATTGACACACCATTTTATAATCGATCTAGAAACACTTATGGTGAAAGTGGGTAAGATCGGTTCAGATTTAGATATAGCCCCCATACAAATGTCGCTCCGATTTGACTTTTTCCGCTCTAGAAACCACATATTGTACCCGATTTTCTTTAAAATTGGCACAACATCTTATAATCGAGCTAGAAAGACCTATGCTGAAAAATGGTAAGATCGGTTCAGATTTAGATATAGCCCCCTTACAAATGTCGCTCCAGATATGTCGTTTTCCGCTCTAGAAACCACATATTGTACCCCATTTTCCATAAAATTGGCACAGCATTTTATAATCGATCTATAAACACCTATGCTAAAAGTGGGTAAGATCGGGTCAGATTTAGATATAGCCCCCATACAAATGTCGCTCCCGATTTGACTTTTTCCGCTCTATAAACCACATATTGCACCCGATTTTCTTTAAAATTGGCACAACATCTTATAATCGATCTAGAAACGACTATGCTAAAACTGGGTAAGATCGGTACAGATTTAGATATAGCCACCATACAAATGTCGCTCCCGATTTGACTTTTTCCGCTCTATAAACCACATATTGTACCCGATTTTCTTTAAAATTGGCACAACATCTTATAATCCAACTAAAAACGCCTACGGTGAAAGTGGGTAAGATCGATTCAGATTTAGATATAGCCCCCATACAAATATCGCTCCTGATTTCACTTTTTCCGCTCTAGAAACCACATATTGTACCCGATTTTCCTTAAAATTGGCACACCATTTTACAATCGATCTAAAAACACCTATGGTGAAAGTGGGTAAGATCGGTTGAGATTTAGATATAGCCCCCATACAAATATCGCTCCCGATTTCACTTGTTCCGCTCTAGAAACCACATATTGTACCCGATTTTCTTTAAAATTGGCACAACATCTTATAATCGAGCTAGAAACACCTATGGTGAAAGTGGGTAAGTTCGGTTCAGATTTAGATATAGCCCCCATACAAATATCGCTCCCGATTTCACTTTTTCCGCTCTAGAAACCACATATTGTACCCGATTTTCTTTAAAATTGACACACCATTTTATAATCGATCTAGAAACACTCATGGTGAAAGTGGGTAAGATCGGTTCAGATTTAGATATAGTCCCCATACAAATGTCGCTCCGATTTGAATTTTTTCCGCTCTAGAAACCACATATTGTACCCGATTTTCTTTAAAATTGGCACAACATCTTATAATCCAACTGAAAACATCTGTGATGAAAGTGGGTAAGATCGGTTCAGATTTAGTTATAGCCCTAATACAAATGTTGCTCCCGAATGTTTAACCGATTTTGGCCAAACTTTACATATTATATTTCACCAATAAACATACACATCACATCATTCAGGGTTTCAATGTACCCCCATACAAATGTACTTTCCGATTTAACATTTTTTTGCCAAACACATACATTTACATGATTCAAAAATCCTTCCCGATTTCACTTTTTACCGAATTGAATTGTAATGAGATAGAAAGTGTATGATATAGTGTATCATATAGTCGGCTCCGTCCGTCTCTAACCTTTCCTTACTTGTTTGGGAGATACCCATATATCCATACTTTGGTATAACCCAAATGGGACTCCATTCTGCTCTATTACAGCTCTAGAAACTACATCTTACATCGTATCTTCATTAAAGTTTGCAGATCATTATATGTTCCAACTAGGAATACCTACCGTGAATGAGAAATATATAGACGCATGTTTTGGCAAAGGCCTCAAGTGTTGTTATAGGCCCCTTCAAATGTCCGTCCGATTCATCCTATTACCGCTGTATAATCAGTATTTGTCAGTGGATCTTGATCAATTTTTCCACATCATGTTATATTTACCTTAATCGGAATATCTGCTGGAAAATTGGATCAATTACTTTATTATTTACCATACTCATTAAATTTGACTAAATATGAATTTATAATATAATTTATATGAACTACATAAAATTGCTTCCATGAAATACCTGGGTTTAGTAATCAAAAAGGTATATACGCAGGAAGTGGTGTAGAGTATTATATAGTCGGCCCCGCCCGACTTTAGCCTTTCCTTACTTGTTATTATTACCTCTTTAAGACACACATTATACATCGGAAGTTTTTCAAATTTTGCAGATTATATTATATTTCAACTAAGAATACATACTATTAAAGTCAAATATATGTGTCCCTACTTTGGAATAACCCAAATGGGGCCCGATTCTACTCTATTACTCCATGTTATTATAGGTCCCCTTTCAAATGTCGGTCTGATTTATCCTATTAATACTGTATAATTTGTATTTGTCTGCCGGCAAATTGGATCAATTACCATATTATTTACAATATTCGTTAACTGTATAATTTATATGAACTACATTGCTCCCATATACGTAGGGACTGGTGTAGGGTATTATATAGTCGACCCCGGCCGACTTTTTTTTTGCATGTGTATTAAGAACGATTGTAACATATGTGTAGCCAGTCGCGAAAATAACTGTAATTGGTTGCAAAAATCCACAATTCGAGATTGCAATTACATGTTTTTCAGCTTTCTCTGTCTAGATTTCGGAAACTATTCATTCACATACATTTCATATTTATTCAGCAATCATATGCCAAAAACTATTTTAATACTCTCTAAATGTTAAAAAGTTACACAGGTATTTCTGAAGGCACTTCTCACAATTTTTGAGTTTAAAGCCAACATTTATCATATTCGTGTATTATCTAAATAACACGGGCCAGGCGGCTTGTACCAATCGAGATGCAGAAATTCACGCTAAACCTAAGGACTTAAGGCTTATCAGTCATTGCTTTAGAAAATAATGGAGAGATTAGCGGATGCCTCTCTCAGAGACGATGATAAACGCTGGACAAGCGTTATTTTTGTAGGCCAAATTTCGAAAAAATCAATGTCAGAGGAATTTACACACTTCCAATTCCACGATTCTAGCTGCAATACTTTAGTTGGTATACAAACTTTTACCCTTTTTGTGCCGCTCACCTTTTAAAAGTACAAAAATTAATTTATATTGCGCTTCTGTGTAGTGAGAGGATTTTACACCATATTTCACGACTATATCGGCAATACTTTAGTTGGTACAATTTAGATTGCGCTTCTACATTGTCAGAGGAACTTACACACCAAATTTCACGAATATAGCTGCAATACTTAAATTGGTACCATTTGTATGCCTTTTTGTCCCGCGCACCCCCTAAAATGTGCAAATTTCGAACAATCCAATTTTACGGCGCTTCAACAGGGTCATATCAAATTTCGCGATTCTAACTGTAATACTTTAGTTGGTACCATTCCTATCCCCTTTTTTGTCCCGCTCGTCTACGTTGTCAGAGAAATGTAAATACCGATTTTCACGAATATAGCTGCAATACTACTTAGTACTTACTTATTGGTACCATTTTTATCCCTTTTTGTCTCTTTCCTCCCTTTAAAGTACAAATTTCGAAAAATGCCTATTTGTAGTTCGTCTGTATGGTCAGTGCAAGGAACACACCGAATTTCATTTTTCTAGTTTCTGCCGTTTATCGAGGACGAAGGTTCGATGTTTATCCCTTTTTGTCCCATTTTATCCCCTAAAAGTACGAATTTCGTAAACCCTTTCCTAGTCGGCGTTTACCTCATATTTGGGAACTATCCTGAAAATTTCGCGCTGGTCAATGATGAGTCAGTAATTCACCTATTTTATATATAGGTCAGTAGTTCCTTCTCAGCGGGAGGAAGTTTGTTTTACACAGTGTCTTCTGATTTAAAATCAGTATCTATTGTTAGTCAAGATTGATGTTAATATCAAGTTGTTACTTAAAGATGTTTAAAGAATTCCTTTTTTCAGGCCAATTTCAAAAGTATTCCAATCTGCCCATCTCACCCCTTAAGAGTGTCCTTGTCATTTCATCGTTATCCGTTATTCTGGTTTTTCTTCTAGGTTTCGGTAAGTTAAAGAAAGACATTTTGGTTTCCGTGCGCATTCCTCCTTCTTGATTTACATTCTTAACCACTGAGCTGGTGTTTCCCAGTTGTGGGGTGGTTTTGCGAAAGGGATGAATTGGTTCGATGACCACATAGATTTGACCGCCTCTTTACGGCACTTAAGTTGCACCGACCGACTCCATTCCACCGCACTCCATTCAATTGTGTGTGGAATTCAACTAAAGTTCTTAATGGCATCTACATTTTCTTTTGTTTTCCATGTTTTGTTTTGTGTCCTCTTTTTATAACATGTCTGTGCGTGTGAGTAGTTTTAGTGTGTTCCATCTCTATTTATATCCTTTAACCCTAGTCTGGGCGAGGTAAACTAAAAATGGCCTACCATTTGTATCATCTTTAGAAATATCCTAAGACTTATGCCAAACTGAAATCTCTTCATGTCTTCAGTCCAAAGTGATTGACAGGTTTTACAAAATTTCATTTTCGGAAAATTAATCGGCTTTTCTGCTCCCTCAACAAAAGCGATGTGAGCACAAAATATTGTTTAATAATATAAATTATTTCTATTTAAAAAAGTGAAATCAATTTTTAACTTATATGAATGTAGATAGTCAAAATCTTTAAGAGTCAAAAACAAGTAAAAACTGCGCTAAGGTCGACCAAATGCAGCTACATTCCAAAATGGAGAACATTCCTCAATAATACCGGCAGATTAAAGGGCGTCGACTTTACATATCAATTCTGGGTGTAATTAAATATACTTTAAAAGCTATTTTGATAGAATTTAATTAAATTAATTAGATTTAAATTAACTTAATTCAATTTCCCTACAGTTTCACTATAATAATTAATTGAAAAGAGCCGTACTTGTCATACATTCTTATTTATATATTTTTTATTTTTCTACGTCGATAGATATTTGACTCTATTTTGTCGATTGATTAATGAGTCACCCTGTGTAGGCTATATACAATTCAAGTCTGCTAAGCATACATACATATGTACATATTTACATTTTTATTCTCCATTGTGGTTTATGTTTTTAGTGACATGTTTGTGACAATACTGTAAGGATGCAGGAGAGTGGACAAAATCACCCAGCGGGAAAAAAGGCGTACACAAGGCCTTCTCACAGGCCTTCTTAGGGAGGCGCAAGGCATGCTTGCTGCATTCTATACTCATTTAAAATTAACACAGGGTAAGATTGGAGAGCAAGGCCTTCCCCTCTCGCTTCTACTGGCAGGCCTTCTAGAAGGGCTCTGACAAAAGGCCATCAAGAAGGCATCCTACCAAAGACCTTCTGGAAGGCCTGCAACCAAAGCCCTTCCAGAAGGCCTTCTAGAAGGTCCAAAAATAAGGCGAAAAATAAAAAAATATGACGAACCAATGGACCAGAATTTTTCAATATTTCTGGCCTTGTTATTGGCAGTATATTAATTATCAATTTAAATCTTTCAACATTTTTATTTGCCTCGGCTGGAATTTGAACCCATGATCTTCGCATTGTTAATCGGAAGTGCTACCTACTAAACTACCTTCTGCCTTCTCTCGCAAGGCCTTCTAGCATGCCTATCCGAAGAAGGCAAGCAAGAATGAGTTATCGATCGTGTAGCATCTAATGGGAAGGCCTTCTAAAATGCCTTTTCGTAGAAGGCCTTCAGGAATGGGTGTCGGACGTGTAATAATATTTCTGAAGAAAGTATGAAGGATATGATAAATATTTTGGTAATAAAGTAAGAACATTTTTTGTTTGTTCTTGAAGAGGAGTTAAATATTTTTCTGTTTCATAACTGATAAATGGGCCTATATGATAACATGTATGAAGACATTTGTATAAGGGCTATATCTACATTTAAACCGATTTGCTTAATATTAAATATCGTTCGTATTATCCCGTCAAAATCCACATACAAAGTTTCGTTTGAATCGGTCAAAAATTGCGACCTGTAGTTTGATTACAGGAATAGATGCACAGACAGACATTGCTAAATCGACTCAGAAAGTGGATCTATGTCGATCTGTATTATATTGCCTCTTTTAGTTGTTACAAACAAAGGCATAACGACAACAACAACAAATGTGTTTTAACACTAAATAAACAAAACATTTAAAAAATAATTTTATAAATAAAATAAAATAATTTTATAAAATCAGGAGAATTGTAAAAATATCTTTCATAAAACTCGTAAAAATAATAAAATCGACTCCATCCGTACTGCCTTCATTCTTCCAGCATGCTAGCAGGCCTTCTAAAGGAAGGCAATGAAGAATGTCTATTGCATCTATCTAATAGGAAATGAGAAGGCCTTTCTAAATGCCTTCTCAAAGAAGGCAGTCAAGAATGAGTATAGGATTTCTAAATGCTGATGATTTGGTCTTCTGGTAGGCCTTCTTAGAGAAGCGAGGTGAGAATGTGTGCCGAATCTTTTTTCATGCGCGAAGAAGGCCTTCTGGAGTGCCTATTTTCAGAAGGCATACAGGAATGTGTTTCGGATCCGAAGAGAATGCATTTTAGAAGGCCTTCTATGGGGATGCCTTCCAAATTTTCCCGCTGGGCAATCGTACACAAATACCACAGAAACTTTCTCTCTTTTTGGTACACAATAAGTGTACGAGAATATCCACTTTATGTGTGTGTGTGTTTTTTTGCATGTATGTACGATGTAACATTGTCCAGGAACTTGATATGTTCGAAGGTATACCCGCAGCACTTTTCCATATGTGGAAAACATCTAATATGATGAGTGTAGCCAGGAGCATGTAATGTTGAAATAAACCAAAAACTGGTAAAAATATCCAAAAAAGGAAAACTCTCCTATGTACGATTGATCCGCGAAGAAAAACTGACACGGTAGAAGAGGTGACCAGTTTGGGTGATTTTTCGAAAGACTGTGATTAAAAAAATTTAAATTTCAGCTGTCTTAAATTAAAACTTCAGTTGTAGGGTACCAAATTATTTGGACTTTTATGTTATTCGATCAATCGTTTATTTGCAAACAAGGAATTTCCAATGAATCGAATCGTTGAGTTATTCGATTAACCGATTAATCGAACAATTGTCCACTTAAATAAAAGATAACTAATAGGAGTTTTATAAACAAGATAATACAGTTTAAGGGTAGTTCAACTGTATATTGAACGCTTATTACGTATCTGATTTTATTTAAACAAATAAGGAAGGTTAAAGTCGGGAGTGGACGACTATATGATAGCCTACACCCAGTCAATATACCCTGTGGTGTATGGTATAAGAAGGTCGTTACATTTGAACCTGGTATATATATATACTACAAATTGCATACTTTTATCTGTATTTGTAAGAAAATTTGAACACAAGCTTTGAATGGTAGCTATAAGTTTTCTGAAATATAAGACGTTTTCCCAAATTTGATGAAAATCTGTTAAGTATGTGGTTTCTAGAGCGGAAGGAATTAAATTATATGGGAGCTATATATAAATCTGAACCGATTTGATCCACTTTCGCCATGGATGTTTGTAGTTGAAATATGAGCTGGTTTGCCAAATTTTAAGCAAATCAGTTCAAATATGATATTTTTAGAGCGGAAATAATCAATTCAGTGTCGAAATATGTATTGGAGCTATATATATATCTGAACAGATCCCCATTATTACCAGAGCGAAATTTAGTCACAATAGCCCGAATAGCCGCTTCAGTGGGTCGATTAATCTGACCATAAAATGGAAGCGCGCGATGAACTTTCTTAACAGAGCACGCATTTTGATAATAAAATTCAATAATTTGCAAGCGTTGAACTGAAGATGTTTGACAGTGAAACAAAACACGAGACGTGCGTCAGCTGTTTAAACCAGTGTTGCCAAAAAGTTAATAGTTAAAAAATCACCCTTTATATATAGAGAGAGCTATTTCTAGTTGAAATATAATTTGTTTTGCCAAATTTGAAGAAGATCCGTTAAAATATGTGGTTTTTAGAACGGAAAGAGTCAAATCGGAGGAGACATTTGTATGGGAGCTATATATAAATCTGAACCGTTGTGACCCACTTTCGCTATAAATGTTTGTAGTTGAAATAAATACTACTTCAATATTTAATATGAACAAAATTAAAAATCCTCTCTTAGCCGAACAACTTCTTTCACAGCAAACTGAGCATAGTGAACGCCTTATTGCAACTTGGATAAATATGTTATCAATCTATTCTTTCAACATATTGAAGTTGATTACCATACACTATTCTCACATAGAGTTTTGAAGACATTTTATAGCAAAATAATTTCAGCTGGATTTATTGTATTTTACATGTCGTCACCAGAAATCCAAAAAGACGTAACAAGCAATTTCATAACTTTACAGGAGAAGCAAAAAACGTTGTAAAATCTTGAATACTTAACCAATTAAAGACTTTTTGTTATGAATAGTTTAATATTTGACGGCACATTAATTTGTAAAAAGAAATATTTATATTTTTTATTATGGTCGTTTTATGTGTGATACGTTTTTTTGGTCTATCAATTGTGAAACAAAAAGACGTATCATCAATGCAAATTATGAAGAACATTGTGAGCCACATGTTTTTCCTTATTTTAATGGTTTTTAGACTACATTATAATAAAACAAGTAAGGAAAGGCTAAAGTCGGGCGGGGCCGACTATATAATACCCTACACCACTCCCTGCGTATGTACCTCGCTTTGATTACTAAACCCAGTTATTTCATGGGAGCAATTTTATGTAGTTCATATAAATTATACAGTTACTATAAATTCATCTTTAGTCATATTTAACGAATATGGTTAATAATATGGTAATTGATCCAATTGTCTGACAGACAAATACAAATTATACAGCAGTAATAGGATGAATCGGACCGAAATTTCAAAAGGGAGCCTATAACAACATTTTGGGCCTGGTCCAAAACATGGGCCTATATATTTCTCATTCACGGTAGGCATTCCTAGTTGAAAAATATCATGATATGCAAAATTGATCAGAATGGGGCCCCATTTGGGTTATACCAAAGTATGGACATATGGGCATCTCCCAAACAAGTATGGAAAGACTAAAGACGGACGAACTTTCTATCTCATTACAATTCAATTCGGTAAAAAGTGAAATCGGGAAGGATTTTTGAATAAGGTAAATGTATGTGTTTGACAAAAAATGTTAAATCGGAAAGGACATTTGTATGGGCGTATATTGAAATCTGGAACGATGTGACCCCCTATCACCATGTATGTTTATTGACGAAATATAATATGTAAAGTTTGGCCAAAATCGGTTTAACATTCGGGAGCAAGATTTGTATGAGGGCTATATCTAAATCTGAACCGATCTCACCCACTTTCACCATAGGTGTTTTAAGTTAGATTATAAGATGTTGTGCCAAATTTAAAGAAAATCGGGTACAAGATGTGGTTTCTAGAGCGGAAAAAGTGAAATCGGGAGCGACATTTGTATAGGGGCTATATCTAAATCTGAACCGATCTGACCCACTTTTCCCATATGTGTTTTTAGTTGGTTTATAAGAAGTTTTACCAAATTTAAAGAAAATCGGGTACAATATGTGGACTTTAGAGCGGAAAAAGTCAAATCGGGAGCGACATTTGTATGCAGGCTATATCTAAATCTGAACCGATTTCCTCCAAATTCAATACTAATGGGCCTTGGCAAGAAAAAATAACTTCTGCCAAATTTCATGACAATCGGACAACAATTGCGACCTGTAGAGTGCGAACAAGCTTAGACGAACAGCAGACGGACGGACGGACGGACGGACAGACGGACAGACAGACATCGTTAAATCGACTCAGCTGGTGATTCTAAGCCGATCGGTATACTTAAAGGTGGGTCTAGCTCGATTATTTCTTGGTGTTACAAACATTTGGCGCGAAACTAACTTATAATACCCTAGTCCACGAAGTGGTGTAGGGTATAAAAAGATTTTTATACACTCCACGAGAGTATTATGTCTTTGTGCATTTGTTTGTAACACCCAAAAGGAAACGAGATAGACCCATTGTTAATTATACCGATCGTCTTAGAATCACTTTCTGAGTCGATTTAGCAATGTCCGTCTGTCTGTCCGTCCGTCCGTCCGTCCGTCCGTCCGTCCATCTATTCTTGTAATCACGATATAGGTCGCAATTGTAGACAGAACCAAATGAAACTTTGCACAACGATGTTTTTCGGGATAAGGACGAACGCTATTTAATTTGAAGAAAATCGGTTCAGATTTAGATATAGCCCCCATACGAATTTCACTCCCGATTTGACTCTTTTCACTCTAGATACCACATATTACAACAGATTTTCTTTAAAATTGGCAAAACATCTTATATTGTAACTAGAAACACCTGTGGTAAAAATGTGTTAGATCGGTTCAGATTTATATATAGCTCCCATACAAATTTCTCTCCCGATTTGACTTTTTCCGCTCTAGAGACCAAATAATGTATCAGACTGTATTCAGATTTGGTAAAACATCTTATATTTCCACTAGAAACACCCATGGTGAATATCGGACAGATCGGTTCAGATTTATATATAGCTCCCATACAAACTTCGCTCCCGATTTGACTTATTCCGCTCTAGAAACCACATAATGTATCAGATTGTCTTCAGATTTGGTAAAACATATTATATTTCCACTAGAAACAGCCATGGTGAATATCGGTCAGATCGGTTCAGATTTATATATAGCTCCCATACAAATTTCGCTCCCGATTTGACTTTTTCCGCTCTAGAAACCACATATTGTATTTGATTTGGCAAAACATCTTATATTTAAACTAAGAACATCTATGGCGAAAATAGGTCAAATCGGATCAGAGTTAGATATAGCCCCCATACAAATGTCGTTCCCGATTTGACATTTTCCTCTGTAGAAACCACATATTGTACTCGATTTTCTTTAAATTTGGCATAACATCTTATAATCTTACTAGAAACACCTATGCAGGAATTGGGTAAGATCGGTTCAGATTTAGATATAGCCCCCATATAAATGTCGCTCCCGATTTGACTTTTACCGCTTTAAATGCCACATATTGTACCCGATTTTCTTTAAATTTGGCACAACATCTTATAATCTAACTAGAAACACCTGTGGCTAAAGCGGGCTAGATCGGTTCAGATTTAGATATAGGCCCCATACAAATGTCGCTCCCGATTTGAATTTTGCGCTCTAAAAACCATATATTGTACCCGATTTTTTTTAAATTTGGGACAACATCTTATAATCCAGAAATTGGGTAAGATCGGTTCAGATTTAGATATAGCCCCCATACAAATGTCGCTCCCGATTTGACTTTTGCCGCTTTTAAAGCCAAATATTGTGCTCGATTTTCTTTAAATTTCGCACAACATCTTATAATCTAACTAAACAAAACTATTGTGAAAGTGGGTAAGATCGGTTCAGATTTAAATATAGCCCAAATTCAAATGTTGCTCCCATAAGTTTAACCGATTTTGGCCAAACTATACATTTTATATTTCACCTATTTCGTTCCAGGTTTCAATATATCCTCATACAAATGTCCTTTCCGATATAAAATTTTTTGTCAAACACATACATTTACAGGATACAAAAAACCTTCCCGTTTTCACTTTTTCACCGAATTGTATTCGGATTGAAAGTGGAGTGTATCATAGAGTCGGCCCCGCCCGACTTTAGCCTTTCCTTACTGGTTATACATATTTTTATAAAAACAAATTTATTAGAGGAAACTTCAAGTAACAAAAAATTAATTTTGTTCAGATAAAGTAATTCATAGTTTGACTGAAAATATTTTAAAAAAATAGTATTAACGTAACTTAAATTATGGTTCGAAAGGTTCCGGAAGCAGGGATCTCAGATTATGTTGTACCTCTATCGCCAAATCATTTGTTAGAAATCACCAAAAACCGCCAAATTTAAATCGACAAATTCCATTTTATATTTAGTTATTGTAAAAAATGTATGGATATGTATTCGGATATTATATGTTAATTGAATATTTTTAACATTTTATTATTATTAATAAAAAATTTCTTTTACCGTGACCTAGCTTAGGCAACTCATAATGCAGAATACACTTTCAACGCAGGGATTACTGGTTAAAAACAATTATCATTAAAAATATACTTTTTCTTCTTTATGAAACAGTTTCTAATATTGAGTTGATCTCTTTCTCCATTTTTCATGGGCCAATGTCTCCTAAATATTATTAAACGAAAAAGAAACAAATCTGAATAAATGCTTATATTTAGATGCATTTTGAAAAATCTGTGTTCTGTAGTATCAAAAACAGCGTTTTCGGTCGTTTACATTAATTAAAGTTTTTATACCCTCCACCTCCAGGATGGGGGTATACTAACTTTGTCATTCCGTTTGTAACACCTTGAAATATCGACCTGAGACCCTATAAAGTATATATATTCTTGATCGTCATAAAATTCTAAGACGATCTAGCCATGTCCGTCCGTCCGTCCGTCCGTCCGTCCGTCCGTCCGTCCGTCCGTCTGTCCGTCTGTTGAAAGCACGCTAGCATCTAAACCAAAAGAGCTAGAACGTTCAAACTTTCCATAAATGTGTCTTATAGTCGTAGATCGGTTGGGATTGAAATGGGGCGAAATCGGCCCAAAGGGAAAAATTTTTCCCTCACAAGGACTAAAAATACCCATAATAATCCCTAATATATTAGCGTATTTAAGCATGTTTTTTGAATATGTCTGTTTATATTTGCTTGATATTTCGTATGCACATTCCCCTTATAGAAAAAACGTGCACCATAAAGTGATTCTTATTTGTAGGGGGTGAAATGGGGCAAAAAAGGGATAAAAATGGTACATATTAAACGACAACAGCTAGAAACACGAAATTCGGTGTGTACATTCCTCTAATTGAATAGATACATAATATAAAAGTATTTTTTCCAAATTCGTACTTTTAAGGGGTAAAATAGGAATAGAGGGATAAAAATGGTACCAACCAAACGGCTGTACCTAGAATAATGAAATTCGGTGTATACATTCCTCTGATTTCATAGATAAGTAAAATACACGGATTTTTCGAAATTCGTACTTTTTGGGGTTAAAATGAAAAAAGGGGATAAAAATAGTACCAATCAAATGACCGCAGCTAGAGTCATGAAATTCGGTGTATACATTCCTCTGAGTGTGTAGACAAGGAAAATAAACTGATTTTTCGAAATTCGTACTTTTTGGGGTTAAAATGAAAAAGGGGATAAAAATAGTACCAATCAAATGACCGCAGCTAGAGTCATGAAATTCGGAGTATACATTCCTCTGACTGCGTAGACACTGAAAATAGACGAAGTTTTCGAAATTAGTACTTTCAAGGGATACAATGGTACAGAGGGATAAAAATAGTACCAACTAAACGACCACAGCTAGAATGATAAAATTCTAATTGCGTAGAAACGTCAAGGGGGTAAAAATAGTACCAACCAAATGGGCGCAGCTGGAATCATGGAATTCGGTGTATACATTCCTCTGACTAATGGATTTTCAAAATTCGTACTTTTGGAATTCAAATAGAATGGAAATACAACCAACTGTAGCACCCACTATCTACCAATATTTATGGCTTTGAAAATATTTTTGAAAATATAAATATAAGAATATTTATTTTTTCAATTGACGAATTGGTAGCATTACCTTATTAGCGTGGTTTGAAATAATTAAAATAATATATTTATTTATAAAATTAACTTTTCAATATTTGTATTTGTTTTGGCTTGGTTTGGCTATATTAAAAAAATTATATTTTCCTGTAATATTACTGCACTTCTACGAAAACCGACAACCTCTGTGGAATGCAATTCATGGTGGAGGGTATATAAAGTTCGGCCCGGCCGAACTTAACGCCGTTTTTACTTGTTTTATTATTATTATTTCTCAATTCTAAAATGTACATGGTTTGTTTATAATCGACGGGAATACGCCTTTTTTGACTTTTTAAGAAAACAACAAAAGTTAACAAAATACAATTATCTTTAAAATAAGCCTTCATTATATGATCAATGTTCCTACCTCGAACCTTTTTTCTTGATTTTACTAATTCTCAACTGGTCATATCTATCATTGTTACGCTTTTTTGTTTCATTGTATGACACACTTGTTGTTACGTCTTTTTGGAATTCGCCTATAAAATTGTGAATATTGGATATTGAAGTGTAAAATTTTTCAAATATATTATTTTAGGCTATTTCACCATAATCAACCAAAACACGATTTTGGGATTTTTGATGTTTGGTCATTTTGGATTTTAGGTGACGATATACTCAAAGGAATTTGTCAGAAAGTGAAAGCTGAAAGATTTTCAGCTGAATTTAATATGCAATTAATATTTATTTTTCTATTTTCTCGTGCCAGTAAAACAAGATGTTTTTTTTTTTTTTTTGAAAAAAAAAAAATCATTTATTTCTCATTTTCTTGAGACTGTTCATAAACCACTGTTTCTATGTGAAAGTTAAATTCGAAACATTTGTAGCCACCTTTAAGGTACTGACAGCCGAAAAAACAGGCATAAAAAGTAAGGAAAGGCTTAAGTCGGGCGGGCCGACTATATGATACACTTCACTTTCAATCCGAATACAATTCAATTCGGTAAAAAGGTGATAAAGGGAAGGATTTTTGTATGTTTCCTAATCATAGGCAAATATGACCTGACCCAATTTGTCAAATCGAGAAGAATATTTGTATCGGGGCTACATCCAAACATGGAATGAAGCAACCCACTTTCCCAATAGGTTCTTCCAGTTCAAGTATAACGTGTTATGCTCAATTTGAGGAAATTCTGTGAAAATACGTGTTTTCTGGGGCGGAAAAAGTCAAGCTGGGAGCGAAATTTGTATGGGAGCTATATATAAATCTGAACCGATCTGACCCAGAAACACCCATGGTGTTTCTAGTTAAAATATAAGATATTTTGCAAGATCTGAAGAATATCTGTTAAAATATGTGGTTGATAGAGTGGAAAAAAGTCAAATCGGGAGTGAAATTTGAATTGGAGCTTTATATAAATCTGAACCGATCTAACCTATTTTCAGCACAGCTCTTCCTAGTTTAAATATAAGATGTTTTGCCAAATTTGAAGACAATCTGATAAAATATGTGGTTTCTAGAGCGGAAAATGTTGAATTGGGAGCGAAATTTGTATGGGAGCTATTTATAAATCTGAACAGATCTAACACATTTTTACCGCAGGTGTTTCTAGTTCAAATATAAGATGTTTTGCCAATTTTGAAGAAAAGCTGTTAAAATATGTGGTATCTAGTGTGAAAAGAGTCAAATCGGGAATGAAATTCGTATGGGGGCTATATCTAAATCTGAACCGAGTTTCTTCAAATTAAATAGCGTTCGTCCTTATCCCGAAAAACTTCGTTGAGCAAAGTTTCATTTGGTTCTGGCTACAATTGCGACCTGTAATTTGATTACAAGAATAGATTGACTGACGGACAGACAGACGGACATTGCTAAATCGATTCAAAAAGTGATTCTAAGCCAATCGGTATAATTAACAATGTGTCTATTTCGCTTCCTTTTGGGTGTTACAAACAACAGCACAAAGACATAATACTCTCGTGGAGTGTATAAAAATTAAAAAAATTTAATTTTCTTTAAAATCGAAAAATACAAAAAATTAGTCAACCTTTGGCCGATTTCTAAAATATATCTGATTATCCGATTTTTAATGCTAATATCTCAAAATAATCTTTGTCTAATTTTGGTTTTTTACAGAAGTCAAAAATGTGTACTAGAAAAAAGTTATTGAATTTTGCCCAATGGATTTTAAGTCTGAACCACTGTGCGACTGATGTTTTCTTACTTGTTTTCCTGTTGGATTTTTGTACGAATTTGTTTCTAGATGTATAATATGATAAGCTTTCGCAATTATGTATTGATGGACATTTTGAAACTAGACGAATGAACTTTTGACCCGCTTTGTGGAACTAGAATTTGTCGAAATTTTGACCAGACATAGAATCAATGATGGAGATTATGCATTAAAATATAATGGTGTACATTTGTATATACTATTGTTTTATTGAGACGACAATATATACTTCCATTGAAATAATATTAATACAATTAATTTTATAATAAATAAGAAACATAAAATAAATGCGAATATTGTTTACTTTAAGAAAACCTTTGGGAAATGAATTTTATAAATTACATGAACTAAGTTCGATGTAGGAAAGGAAATGATCTATAAAAGTTGTGTTGTGTCTCTTATCAGACAGATTTAACTAGAAGAAATGTAACACATTTGAATCAGGTGGAAACCGAATGTGGAATAAATCTGTTACTGGCGACGCAAAAATTTTAGAAACTTTAGTTGTGAATTTTTGCATATTGTCTCTTTAAACCGCAATTTAAAATTTGTTTTTGTACTTTCAAGGCCGCTGTCAGAAACTCCTGTTGATTGATTTTGAAATTCTAGAAAAAAATTATCCATACATTTTCTAAGCACAAGTACATTTAAAAAATAAAACTAAATGAATAATAGTTCCTGATACAATCTCTTCGATCACCCGATATTTAAAATTATTCTGGCAACTGTACCACTATGGGCAAAATGGAACTACGGATGTCTAACAAGCCCCATAAAATATTCAAAATGAGTGGAGGGGTAGCGTCGATCCCGTAAGAATTTAGCCATTACTTAGATGTTTTTTTAACAACTTTTAGTTTCTGATCTGAGCAGTTCTGGAATTTCTCCCCACACCAATACTTTTTGGCCTTTTCAACAGTTGATGTACGTATTTGCAGCACAATTCAAAATTGTTATACAATCCTGTTGCGAGCACATGATATCCAAATATCCACGTAGGGTCACAAAATGTTGCCTGTGTGAATACAAAAAACAGTGAGATTTTCTTAGGATACAAATATATCTGTTAGTTATTGTCATGAACTCTGATTTGATTGGAACACAGAAAAAATAATGAGTCAGTAACTAATGGTTTAGTGATCTAATTCAATTAAATGATAATAGCAATAAAATAGCTCAGCACTTGTTTAGGAGCAGTCTTCAAAAAACAAAGAAGAAATTGGTAAAAAATTTAGCTGGCACGAAAAATAGAAAATGAATATCAAACCAGTAAGGAAAGGCTAAAGTCGGGCGGGGCCGACTCTATGATACACTCCACTTTCAATCCGAATACAATTCAATTCGGTGAAAAAGTGAAAACGGGAAGGTTTTTTGTATCCTGTAAATGTATGTGTTTGACAAAAAAATCGGTTAAACTTGGCCAAAATCGGTTAAACTTATGGGAGCAACATTTGAAATTGGGCTATATTTAAATCTGAACCGATCTTACCCACTTTCACCATAGTTTTGTTTAGTTAGATTATAAGATGCTGTGCGAAATTTAAAGAAAATCGAGCACAATATGTGGCTTTTAAAGCGGCAAAAGTCAAATCGGGAGCGACATTTGTATGGGGGCTTTATCTAAATCTGAACCGATCTTACCCAATTTCTGCATAGTGTTTCTAGTTGGATTATAAGATGTTGTCCCAAATTTAAAGAAAATCGAGTACAATATGTGGTTTCTACAGAGGAAAATGTCAAATCGGGAACGACATTTGTATGGGGGCTATATCTAATTCTGAACCGATTCGACCTATTTTCACCATAGATGTTCTTAGTTTAAATATAAGATGTTTTGCCAAATCTGAAGACAATCTGATACAATATGTGGTTTCTAGAGCGGAAAAAGTAAATTCGGGAGCGAAATTTGTATGGGAGCTATATATAAATCTGAACCGATCTGACCGATATTCACCATGGGTGTTTCTAGTGGAAATATAAGATGTTTTACCAAATCTGAAGACAATCTGATACATTATGTGGTTTCTAGAGCGGAAAAAGTCAAATCGGGAGCGAAATTTGTATGGGAGCTATATATAAATCTGAACCGATCTGTCCGATATTCACCATGGGAGTTTCTAGTGGGAATATAAGATGTTTTACCAAATCTGAAGACAATCTGATACAATATGTGGTTTCTAGAGCGGAAAAAGTCAAATCGGGAGCGAAATTTGTATGGGAGCTATTTATAAATCTGAATCGATCTAACACATTTTTACCACAGGTGTTTCTAGTTACAATATAAGATGTTTTGCCAATTTTAAAGAAAATCTGTTGTAATATGTGGTATCTAGAGTGAAAAGAGTCAAATCGGGAGTGAAATTCGTATGGGGGCTATATCTAAATCTGAACCGATTTTCTTCAAATTAAATAGCGTTCGTCCTTATCCCGAAAAACGTCGTTGTGCAAAGTTTCATTTGGTTCTGTCAACAATTGCGACCTGTATCGTGATTACAAGAATAGATGGACGGACGGACGGACGGACGGACAGACAGACAGACAGACAGACAGACAGACGGACATTGCTGAATCGACTCAGAAAGTGATTCTAAGACGATCGATATAATTAACAATGGGTCTATCTCGTTTCCTTTTGGGTGTTACAAACAAATGCACAAAGACATAATACTCTCATGGAGTGTATAAAAATATGTTGATTTAATAGTTAACACTTCACACACACACAAATTATTGTCATTTCTATTTATTATGATAATATTGGTATGGTTCAATTATGTATAGAACAAATTATCGGCCAAATGGCCGCCACGACCTCGGCGACACACCTCCATCCGATGGTCCAAATTTTCGATGACGCTGAGGCATAATTAAGGTTCTATGCCGTCAATGTTCCGAATTATCTCATCCTTTAGCTCTTGAATTGTTGCTGTTTTATCGACGTACACCTTTTCCTTCGAATAACCCAAAAAAAAGAAGTCCAACGGTGTCACATCACATGATATTGGCGGCCAATTGACATCGCTACCACGTGAGATACGAGACACGGCCATTGAATTTGTCGCGCAAAAGAGCCATTGTTTCGTTAGCTGTGTGGCAAGTGGCACCGTCCTGTTGAAACCACCTATCGTCCACATCCATATCTTCCAATTCGGGCTATAAAAAGTTCGTTATCATCTCATGATAGCGAAGACCATTTTGAAAAAAAATACGGCCCTATGATGCCGCCAGCCCAAACAATCACTCTTTGGGGGTGCATTTGTTTTTCGACAATCACTCTTGGATTATCATTCACCCAAATGCGGCAATTCTGCTTATTGACGAATCCACTGGGGTGAAAATGTGCCTCATCACTGAAGATGATTTTCTTCGAAAATTGATCATCCACTGTTGCCATTTCTTGCCACCATTCTGACCATTGACGACGTTTGGAATGGTCAAGAGGCTTTACTTATTGAGTCAATTGCACCTTGTAAGCGTGTAAATACAAGCTTCTATGTATAATGTTCATCAACGACGAGCGTGAGAGGTGCAATTGTTGGGCACGGCGACGAGTTGAGGTGGACGGCTCTTCAGTCACACTATCCCGAACAGCAGCAATATTTTCTGCAGTACGAGCTGTACGAGCATATACTGGTGTTTTCACAGACCCGGTTTGCTCAAATTTTTGCACGATTTTTACGATTGTACGCACATTTGGACTATTAAATAGACCGAGTGCACGATATGCATTCTGATTTGAAGGCCCATTTTCATAATAAGCCTGAATAACTTTAACGCGTTGCTCGATTGTGTATCTTTCCATGGTTCAAATTGAGGTAGTCTGAAATTGAGAAATGTCAAATGAAATGCAGAAAAAAACTTGACGTTTAGGTGTGGTTCACATTCAACATCGGCCCTTACAATTTAACCACCCTTTATATCACTCTAACGATAAACTATTCAATATGTAAAAGATCTATGGTTAAATGTAAAAGATGCAACTATCACAATGAATTTTTTAAAATGTTATGATTTTTTAATTATTTATTTAAATAAATAGAATATTTTGTTTTATTTTAAAATTTCTGTCATTTTAATGTAGAAAACAAGTCCCATTTGAAGAAAATCTAGACATAAATATATGTAGATTTCAAAAAAGTTGATTTTAGAATCAGTGTGCCCCAATGCAAACAAAAACTAAAACTAAGCAAAAGTAAAAAATCTCATAAAAATAACGACAGAGAATAAAATCTGTAAAATCAACTCTCATCATATTCGTTGTGACTGAGTTCATGTGGTGTTTTTCCTCGAGTGTTTCAGTGTGTAACCGCACTATATTTTTGTGTCCATACGTGACTGGATGAACATGTGTTATTCCATCTGCATTTATGTGCATGGATATTAGGGTGGCTCGAAAATAAAGCAAACAAGTAAGAAAACGTCAGTCGGCTAATCCGACTTATATATACCCTCACTCTCAGAGAACAAATCTATGGCAATTATAATAACTTAAATTTTACGTAGGGCTGGATTATTTGTAGGGAAGGTACTAGAAGGTTCATGACATTTGGTCTTAGCTTCCACAGTTATAAAACAACTGCAAAAACATGATTAAATATCAAGTCAGAGCGGACTTCATGCACCCGTATAGAATTTATTAAGGATTTAATTTTACCTAGGATAGAGACAATTGTGTGGGAGATACAAGAAGGGACGTGGCTATACCGTAAATATTTTTTTGGTTTAAAGTGATTAAAAAAACATTTTTGAATATCAAATTTCAAACGATTTTTACTACTCGTATAAAAGTTATATCGGTTTTATTTTAATCAAGGCATATGTCACTTTGTGTGGGAGGTACCATAAGGGACGTGGCAATTTCGCCCATATTCCACACCAATGCAACATATATAACAACATTCTCAAATATCAAATATCATAGTATTCCGATCATCCTTGTATAAGTTATAACAGCCTTTATTTTACGTAGGTTAAGGTGATTTGTGTGGGAGGTACAAGAAGGGGCGTGGCAATACCCACTTAAAGTGATTATAAAAACATTATCAAGTACCAAAATATAGCTGATTGCGAATATCCGTGTGGAAGTTATATGGATTTTAATTTAACATTGAAATATGAGTCATTAGTGTGGGGGTACCTGAAGGGGCGTGGCAATTTCGTCCCATTTTCGAATTTAAACTAAGTATGGGAAAATATTACCATGTACAAAGTTTGAATTGATTCCTTAACTCCTCTCGAGAGTTATCATGTACACCAGCCAGCCAGACGGACATGGATCAAGCAGCTTAAAAACGGAACGTGAAACGGATTTCGTCCAAACATACTTGGGGTCTTAAGTCACTCCTTCAATGCGTTACACTTTTTTTCTGTCCCAAATGATATATACTCACGTACTCTGTCGAGTGAGGGTATAAAAATAAAATATCACAGTCATTCTAATAGTATAGTCCAATAGTCATTCGAACACAAATCCACATTTCACTATTTTCCATAAAAATTACACTGTGCGGTTCAAAAACAGTAGGAAGTGATATTATTTTTCTGGTAGGTATTGTCGAATAGAACAAGAATCTGTGTATGAAATTTGCCAGAGACCCCCAAAATCTTGAGTTACGGGTAAAAATGGGTTCTCGTACACTTATAAGCCTGCAACTTAGTTGGTTATCAACCGTTTCTCACTTTCACATCGGATTTGAAAAGAATAAACCTGGAGCTTTATATATGTACACATTTTTTTTTTCACTGAACCAACACTCAGGGGATGTCCCCTATGAATGCAGCGCATTGCGTTGGCGGAAGGAAGATACGGTATTGGAAGGAGGAAAGAGGGAGTAGTGTTTGTTGACTTTTGTTTTACATTTCTGAATGTCATAATTAGCTGGGAAGATATCTGCCGGAAGTCGATTCCACATAGGGATAGTGCGGAATTATAGTCATTTTTCGAATTTGACAATATGTTTGCACATTAATTTGTTTGGTAACAGTACCGCTTGTAAATTTATTTAAATAACACATTTAGATTGGAGAAAAACGCAGCTTTGTTTTAAACAAGTAAGTAAAGGCTAAAGTCGGGCGGGGCCGACTATATAATACCCTACACCACTCCCTGCGTATGTAACTCGCTTTGTTTACTAAACCCAGATATTTCATGGCAATTTTATGTAAGTTCATATAAATTATACAGTTACTATAAATTCATCTTTAGTCATATTTAACGAATGTGGTTAATAATATGGTAATTGATCCAATTATCCGACAGACAAATACAAATTATACAGTAGTAGTAGGATTAATCGGACCGACATTTCAAAAGGGAGCCTATAACAACATTTTGGGCCGGGTCCAAAACATGGGCCTATATATTTCTCATTGACGGTAGGTATTCCTAGTTGAAAAATATCATAATCTGCAAAATTGAAGATCCGATGTAAGATGTAGTTTCTAGAGCTGTAATAGATCAGAATGGGGCCCCATTTGGGTTATACCAAAGTATGGACATATGGGCATCTCCCAAACAAGTAAGGAAAGGCTAAAGACGGACGGACTTTCTATCTCATTACAATTCAATTCGGTAAAAAAGTGAAATCGGGAAGGATTTTTGAATAATGTAAATGTAAATGTATGTGTTTGACAAAAAATGTTAAATCGGAAAGGACATTTGTATGGCGGTATATTGAAACCGTGGAACGATGTGGCCCGCTTGCGCCATGTATGTTTATTGGTGAAATATAATATGTAAAGTTTGGCCAAAATCGGTTAAACATTCGCGAGCAACATATGTATGAGGGCTATATCTAAATCTGAACCGATCATACCCACTTTCAGCATAGGGGTTTCTAGTTCGATTATAAAATGTTGTGCCAATTTTAAAGAAAATCGGGTACAATATGTGGTTTCTAAAGCGGAAAAAGTGAAATCGGGAGCGACATTTGTATGGGGGCTATATCTAAATCTGAACCGATCGTACTTACTTTCAGCATAGGTGTTTCTAGTTCTATTATAAAATGTTGTGCCAATTTTAAAGAAAATCGGGTACAATATGTGGTTTCTAAAGCGGAAAAAGTGAAATCGGGAGCGACATTTGTATGGGGGCTATATCTAAATCTGAACCGATCGTACTTACTTTCAGCATAGGTGTTTCTAGTTCTATTATAAAATGTTGTGCCAATTTTAAAGAAAATCGGGTTCAATATGTGGTTTCTGAAGCGGAAAAAGTGAAAAGTGAATGAAGCGACATTTGTATGGGGGCTATATCTAAATCTGAACCGATTTCCTCCAAATTCAATACCGATGGTCCTTGGCCAGAAAAAATAACTTCTGCCAAGTTTCATGACAATCGGACAACAATTGCGACCTGTAGAGTGCGAACAAGCTTAGATGGACAGCAGACGGACAGACGGACGGACAGACAGACAGACAGACATCGTTAAATCGACTCAGCTGGTGATTCTAAGCCGATCGGTATACTTGAAGCTGGGTCTAGCTCGATTATTTCTTGGTGTTACAAACATTTGGCCCGAAACTAACTTATAATACCCTAGCCCACGAAGTGGTGTAGGGTATAATAATACCTACTTTGAAAGTGATAAGGAACCACTTTTTAATGTAGATCCCTTACAAATGGCCTCATTGTAATTTTTACCCCTCAAGAACAATTTTTACATCGGATTTTTTTTTTAAATTTTGCAGATTATATTATATTTCAACTAAGAATACAAAGTCAAATATATGTGTCCATACTTTGGAATAACCCAAATGGGGCCCCCATTCTACTCTAATACAGCTCTAGAAACTACGTCTTACATCGGATCATGATATATTTTAACTTTGAATACCTATCATGAATGAGAAAAATATAGGCCCATGTTTTGGACCAGGCCCCAAGTGTTGTTATAGGCCTTCTTTCAAATGTCAGTCCGATTCATCCTATTACTACTGTATAATTTGCATTTGTCTCCCGGAAAATTGTGTCTATTATTTACCATATTTGTTAAATATGACTAAAGATGAATTTATAGTAACTGTATAATTTATATGAACTGCATAAAATTGCTCCCATGAAACACCTGGGTTTAGTAATAAAAGCGGGGTATATACGCAGGGAGTGGTGTAGGGTATTATATAGTCGGCCCCGTCCGACTTTAGCCTTGCCTTACTTGTTTTGTATTAAAATGGTCACCATGCATTCTTTACCACTTCTATTTGCTTTGATGAATTTTAAATATTTTTATTTGACTTCAATACATAAAATTGTGAGAGATGGAATGACTGGAATGACCAAAGAAAAGATTCGAGCCGGAACAATTGAAAATGTACTGGAAAGTTTTCAACCTTTCTAATAATACCAGAAATTTTACAAAAATAATAAGTACTTTTTTATATTTTTTATAAATTTTAAATGACCCACCCTATACCCGTAAGGGGAAAAGAGGGCGAAAGTGGATAACAATTATACCAACTAAAAGGCTGTAGCCAGAATCATGAAATTCGGTGTATACATTCCTCTGACTGCTTAGACGTGGAGAGATGTATCTCAATTTGCAGACAAGTAGCAGCTATAAGATTCATAATATTGGTGATTAAATTGTAAGGGCCGCTGTTGAATGTGAACCACACCTAAACGTCAAGTTTTTTTTCCTGTACTTCATTTGACATTTCTCAATTTCAGACTAACTCAATTTGAACCATGGAAAGATACACAATCGAGCAACGCGTTAAAGTTATTCAGGCTTATTATGAAAATGGGCGTTCAAATCAGAATGCATATCGTGCACTCGGTCAATTTAATCGTCCAAATGGGCGTACAATCGGAAGAATCGTGCTAAAATTTGAGCAAACCGGGTCTATAGGAGATGTGAAAACACCAGTACATGCTCGTACAGCTCGTACTGCAGAAAATACTGCTGCTGTTCGAGATAGTGTTGCTGAAGAGCCGTCCACCTTGCACCTCTCACGCTCGTCGTTGATGAAAATTTTGCATAGAAACTTGCATACAAGGTGCAATTGACTCAAGAACTAAAGCATCTTGACCATTCCAAACGTCGTCAATGGTCAGAATGGTTGCAAGAAATGGCAAAAATGAGGCCGGTCAGGCAGTTACTGTGATTGGTCTTCGCTATCGTGAGATGATAACGAACTGTTTATGCCTCGAATTGAAAGATATGGATGTGGACGACATATGGTTTCAACAGGACGGTGCCACTTGCCACACAGCTAACGAAACAATCGCTCTTTTGCGCGACAAATTCAATGGCGTAGTGGCGATGTCAATTGGCCGCCAAGATCATGTGATTTGACACCGTTGGACTTCTTTCTTTGGGGTTATTTGAAAGACAAGCCGTACGTCGTGTAAGTCAGAAACAATTCAAGAGCTAAAGGATGAGATAATTCGGCACATTAACGGCATAGAACCTCAATTATGCCTCAGCGTCATCGAAAAATTGGCGGCCATTTGGGCGATATTTTGTTCCATACCTAATTGAACCATACCAATATTAACATAATAAAACGAAATGACAATAATTTCCTAAATAATTTGTGTTTTGTGCAACCACCCTATATTACTACACTTCTACATAAAAACGGCAGCCTCTAGTCGACCGGTAATAATGTGGAATGCACTCCATAGTAGAGAGTATATAAAATTCGGTCCGGCCTAACTAACTTGTTATATATTTTCCGTTCCGTTTTCCCATAAAAATACAATCGTTTTCATCGAGTATTAAATTTATTTCCCTATCATATTTAATGCTACTTTTAGTGATGTTATTTTTTCTGCGGGACACCCTAACACTTATGCTTGTAATTGTGCAGAGTTGTTAGTTTTTCAAAAATGAAATATATCCGTTCGACATTTAAGTTTATTTTAAATGTTACAGAATGAATAATTGCGTTTGTTAAATGTTTTTGAACCCCATTCCAGTTAGAAAGGCTTGAACAAATTGCATCTGCTGCACTTTCGAGCAGCAATGCCAGAATTGGGGTTGGTTGTCCTAAATTGTTTTCTGTTGTAATTTATGCTCGAGTTACGCGTACACAATTCAAGTCGAAGAGTAAAACTAAGTTTATTTTACGAAAGAAAAACATCTATTTAAATGAAAGTTTGGGAAAAGCGAGCGAACTTTTGGATCATATAGTATATTAAAGGCAAATTGTACTTAGCTCTGGAATACTTAACTAACATCGTTGAATATCAAGGTAGAGCTGAACGGAAGGGAAATTAAAACTTGTTTATAATTTGTAAATAAAATATATTCCAATTCTAGCAATTTATAACTGTCCAGCAGACAATGTCTTCTAATTAATACCACAATAATCCATACCATTCAAAACATAATGTTGAGTGTATTTGCGAATGGAAGACCAGACACGTGACACTTTCCTAAATCGATTCACTTAAAGTTGGATTTAGCTCGATTTCATACAAGAATGTGATTCGTTATCACTTTGAAGCAATAACTATCTTAGAAAATTGAACCACGATAATCTTACTTCCCTTTTTAATACAATGATGATGATGGCGAAGATCTCCTCCACAATTCGTTGCTCCAATGAACAAATCGCACAGTCTCAATCAGTCTCAATCAGTCTCCGACAGTGAGCAATTCAATCAACGATGTTTATAACATCGATACCTGTCATTAACAGATGTTTCTGGTCGACGCTCACAAAGCTTTAGGAAATAATTGCAACATCGCACCGGCAACAACCTTTATTGTGGTTATTAAAAGTTTTATTAAGCAAAAAAAAAGAAGTCTTGTAATTACTTCTACATACTTTGATAAGAAACCTGAGCAACAAAAAAGTTTCTTGCCACTCCTTTCCATCCAGCCAACACAAACACACACCCGCCGCTGTAATCAGAGTTATTACTTTTGCATTTCACATCGTTACATCACAGATTACATTAGAATGAGTCTGAAGTTTGTGTGTTAAAGTAATTTGCCAGTAAACACCAGCTAAATTACTGAAATTAATGCCAGCGATCAAAGATAACAAGCGTAATGTCCACATTCAGAAACTATGGTGATATGCAGCTACGGTTTCACATTTAAGCAATTACACTAGCCAACTAATGGAGAACAATTTTTGACTAGCATTGTGAGCATTTTTTAATATTCAACATTAGGGTGAGTTTTTTTTGGCTTTTTCAAAATTTACAATCGGATCTGGCAAAATCGAATAGTTAAAAAATTGGCTTGGCCTCAAAAAAGTTCGCATTTAAAGAGTAACAATTTCTCAAGGAAATGAAAACTAATTTTTCGTTTAGAGTCACTGCGATAATGTGTCCGCATTGAACCCAGAGAGTCGCAAGTTTGAATCGTTGCACAGAGGGTTGAAATCGCCAAAAATGGAGATTAATTCAAAAGTCAAAAATTTTTTTTTTTAAATTTTTTATTATACGATTAAAGAATATAATATTCTACATCACTACCGAAAATATCTAAGACATGTGTTGTTTACTTTTACATTTGCACTGCCTTAAATTCATGCATGTTTTGAGTTTTACGCGAATAGCTCTGAAAATTGCAAATTGACATACTTCAAAGGTTAATATCTTTTTCTCCATTGTAAAAAGTAGCACTTTGATTATAGGATCTTCAAGTTCAGATATTTTAGAGTGATTTTACAAAAAACTGTTTTAACGAAAGTATTTCAGAAATATTTTTAAAAAATTGTCGAAAATATGTCTAAATTTAAGGTATTTTTAAAATATATGTGGAGTTTTAAATGTGAATTCTATAATATACCGCCAGATGGTGAATTTCTAATTAAATTACAATGTGTTAACTTTAATATTCCGCAATGACATGTTGCGCGTTTTTGCTCCAATTTATTTTATTAAATAAATTGTGAAAATAGTCACTCTTTATGGGTGCTTATACATCCAGTTTTATTGTACAACTGGAATTTAGATTATGACGAAAACTTAATATTTAATATTTTGTAATAAAAAATAAGTCTTTTTATTTACTTAACACTTAAATGAAACAATTATTTCTAATGAAAATCATTCAGAAAGGCAGAATGAGGCTCCAAGACGCACAATAAATCTTAACCTTATAAACATCCCTATATAAAATCGAAGTGGTTTAGGGTATAACAGGTACGTATTTCAAGTAATTTACTACCAATTCTAGATGAATTAAAATTTCTGTAACAGTTTAATGCCGGACACATTCGAAACATTGTCCTTAATGAGCAAATGTCACCAAATCTGGTGGGACATTTGTATGGGGGCTTTACCAAACAATGGACCGATGTCACCGAATTTAACTACAGCAGTTTCTAGGCACAATATAACGTTATGTGCCAAATGCGAACAAAATTGGGTAAACAATTTTGTTGCTAGAGCGGAAAAGTCAAATCTGGAACGACATTTGCATGGCAGCTATACCTAAATCTAAACCGATGTGACCCACTTTCACCATAAATGTTTCTAGGTGAAATATAAAGTGTTGTGCCAAATTCGAACAATATCGGTTAAAATATGTGGTATCTAGAGCGAAAAAAGTCAAATCGGGAGTGACATTTGTACGGAAGATATATCTAAATCAGAACTGATTTACTTCAAGTTTAATAGCGTCCATCATTGATGCGAAAAAAATTAGCTGTACCAAGTTCCGTTGGGATTGGATAATAATTGCGACTTGTACTTCGATAACAAGATTATATACACGGACGGATTATTAATTTATTTTCCAGGAAAACCATTTTTTCCACTAAATTGTACTCAAATTGTGTTTTCTTTTACTGATTATGGTATAAATATTGAAAAAATATAAACATTACCTGACTCGAAGGCTTCCCCGAATTAATCTCCATTTTTGGCGATTTCAACCCTCTGTGCGTTGCCCGGTAAACACTTTTGTATTTATTATACCCTACACCACTTCGTGGGCTAGGGTATTATAAGTTAGTTTCGCGCCAAATGTTTGTAACACGAAGAAATAATCGAGCTAGACCAACCTTTAAGTATACCGATCGGCTTAGAATCACCAGCTGAGTCGATTTAACGATGTCTGTCTGTCCGTCCGTCTGCTGTCCATCTAAGTTTGTTCGCACTCTACAGATCGCAATTGTTGTCCGATTGTCATGAAACTTGGCAGAAGTAATTTTTTCTGGCCAAGGACTATCGGTATTGGAGGTAATTTGGAGGAAATCGGTTCAGATTTAGATATAGCCCCCATACAAATGTCACTCCCGATTTGACTTTTTCCTCTCTATAAAGCACATATAGTACCCGATTTTCTTCAAATTTGGCGTAACACCTTATAATCAAACTAGAAATACCTGTGGCGAAAGCGGGTTAGACCGGTTCAGATTTAGATATAGCCCCATACAAATGTCGCTCCCAATTTCACTTTTTCCGCTTCAGAAACCACATATTGTACCCGATTTTCTTTAAAATTGGCACAAGATTTTATAATCGAACTAGAAACACCTATGCTGAAAGTGGGTAAGATCGGTTCAGATTTAGATATAGCCCCCATACAAATGTCGCTCCCGATTTGACATTTTCCGCTCTAGAAACGGCATATTGTACCCGATTTTCTTTAAATTTTGCAGAACATCTTATAATCCAACTAGAAACACGTATGCAAAAATTGGGTAAGATCGGTTCAGATTTAGATATAGTCCCCACACAAATGTCGCTCCCGATTTCACCTTTTCCGCTTCAGAAACCACATATTGTACCCGATTTTCTTTAAAATTGGCACAAGATTTTATAATCGAACTAGAAACACCTATGCTGAAAGTGGGTAAGATCGGTTCAGATTTAGATATAGCCCCCATACAAATGTCGCTCCCGATTTGACATTTTCCGCTCTAGAAACGGCATATTGTACCCGATTTTCTTTAAATTTTGCAGAACATCTTATAATCCAACTAGAAACACGTATGCAAAAATTGGGTAAGATCGGTTCAGATTTAGATGTAGCCCCCATACAAATGTCGCTCCCAATTTCACTTTTTCCGCTTCAGAAACCACATATTGTACCCGATTTTCTTTAAAATTGGCACAAGATTTTATAATCGAACTAGAAACACGTATGCTGAAAGTGGGTAAGATCGGTTCAGATTTAGATATAGCCCCCATACAAATGTCGCTCCCGATTTGACATTTTCCGCTCTAGAAACGGCATATTGTACCCGATTTTCTTTAAATTTTGCAGAACATCTTATAATCCAACTAGAAACACGTATGCAGAAATTGGGTAAGATCGGTTCAGATTTAGATATAGTCCCCACACAAATGTCGCTCCCGATTTCACCTTTTCCGCTTTAGAAACCACATATTGTACCCGATTTTCTTTAAAATTGGCACAAGATTTTATAATCGAACTAGAAACACCTATGCTGAAAGTGGGTAAGATCGGTTCAGATTTATATATAGCCCCCATACAAATGTCGCTCCCGATTTGACATTTTCCGCTCTAGAAACGGCATATTGTACCCGATTTTCTTTAAATTTTGCAGAACATCTTATAATCCAACTAGAAACACGTATGCAAAAATTGGGTAAGATCGGTTCAGATTTAGATATAGTCCCCACACAAATGTCGCTCCCGATTTCACCTTTTCCGCTTTAGAAACCAGATTTTCTTTAAAATTGACACAACATCTTAAAATCCAACTAAAAACCCTATGGTGAAAGTGGGTAAGATCGGTTCAGATTTAGATATAGCCCTCATACAAATGTTGCTCCCGAATGTTTAACCGATTTTGGCCAAATTTTACATATTATATTTCGCCAATAAACAGACATGGTCAAAGCGGGTCACATCGTTCCAGGTTTCAATATACCCCCATACAAATGTCCTTTCCGATTTAACATTTTTTGTCAAACACATACATTTACAGGATACAAAAATCCTTCCCGATTTCACTTTTTTACCGAATTGAATTGCAGTGAGAATTGTTTGGGTTATGCCCATATGTCCATACTTTGGTATGACTTTGGTATACTACTGTATAATTTGTATTTGTCTGTCGGACAATTGGATCAATTACCATATTATTTGCCATATTCGTTAAATTTGACTAAAGATGAATTTATAGCATATAAATTATATGAATATAATTTATATAATTTGTATGAACTACATAAAATTGCTCCCATGAAATACCTGGGTTTAGTAATCAAAGCGAGGTACATACGCAGGGAGTGGTGTAGGGTATTATATAGTCGGCCCCGCCCGACTTTAGCCTTTCCTTACTTGTTTTTTATTACCTTTTATACCCTCCACCTCCAGGATGGGAGTAAACTAACTTTGACATTCCGTTTGTAACACCTTGAAATATCGACCTGAGGCCCTATATAGTATATATATATATCGTCATAAGATTCTAAGACGATCTAGCCATGTCCGTCCGTACGTCTGTTGAAAGCACGTTAGCATATAAACGAAGGGAGCTAGGATGTCCAAATTTTCCATAAATACGACTTATAGTCGTAGATCGGTTGGGATTGAAACTGGGCGAAATCGGCCCAAAGGGAAAAATTTTTCCCTCACAAGGACTAAAAATACCCATAATAACCGCTAATATTTTAGAGTATTTAAGCATATTTTTTCAATATGTCAACTTGCACTTACTTGAAATCGGATATGCGCTTTTCCCCTATAACAAAAACGAGAACCTAAAAGTGATTTTTATTCGTAGGGGCAAAAAGGGATAAAAATGGTACAAATTAAACGATAGCAGCTACAAACACGAAATTCGGTGTGTACATTAGAGCGTACCAGGTTACAAGTAAAAAAAAAAAGTTCGCCGTACACCTTCGAATATGAAGTATTATTGAAAGGTAGTTTCAAAAAAATTTTTTTTATTTTTTTATGCCGAACGTAGGGGTCGCGCTTTTACATTTTTCTATATAACTTCTGCATTTATAAACGGATTTTAAAGTGTGATACATCGATGTTTTTGTCCGATTTTTTTGTCTTTGAAGTCATTGAGCTCAAACATGATTCATGATTTTATGCGAGCTTTAATTTTCGATTATTAGAGTGGTACATTAGGGTAGTAGCAACTGAGAAATGATGGGTAAGTACCAGAAGGGGGTGCTTGAGCTCAATGACTTCAAAGACAAAAAAATCGGCCTCGTCGAGACAAAAACATCGATGTATCACACTTTAAAATCCGTTTATAAATACAAGTTATATAGAAAAATGTAAAAGCGCGACCCCTACGTTCGGCATAAAAAAATAAAAATTTTTTTTTTGAAACTACCTTTCAATAATACTTCATATTCGAAGGTGTACGGCGAACTTTTTTTTTGAGGTACGCCCTAGTGTACATTCCTTTAATTGAGTAGATACATAATATAAAAGTATTTTTGCAAAAATCGTATTTTGAAGAGGGATAAAAATGGTACCAACTAAACGGCTGCACCTAGAATAATGAAATTCGGTGTAGACATTCCTCTGATTGCGTTGACATGTAAAATAAAAAGATTTCAGAATGTCGTACTTTTAAGAGGCTAAAAGGGGATAAACATGGTACCAACCAAATGGCCGCAGCTAGAATCGTGGAATTCGGTGTATACATTCCACTGACTGCACAGACACTCAATAATTGGTTGAATCATGAAGAAAGGTTATATTGCACTATGTACGTGAAATAATGGATTTTAAAAATTGTACTTTTGGAATTAAAATAGAATGGAAATACACCCAACTGTAACACCCACTATTTACCAATATTTATGGTATTTAAGCTTTTTGAAAATATAAATATAAGAATATTTATTATTGAAGTATTATTTCGATATATATAGTGTAAACGTATTAGTAGTTTTGCCTTATAAGCGTGGTTTTAAGTATTAAAAATATTATATTTATTTATAAAATTCCAATTTTTGTTTCAATATTTGTTTTGGTTTGGCTATATAAAAATATATATTTTGTTGTTTGTATGTATTGTTGGTCTGTCATGTTGTATGTGTTGTCATTTATTTTGGTTTAAGAGCAAAGGCTGTGCTGAAGTCTTCAGCAGAACCCAAAATTAGCAAAAAGGCAAAGTGAGACCTTTATTGTTGCAGCTAAAAGTTGACTGCGCAGTTTCGATGGGCGCTACCCCATCTCGTCAGAACTTTCGCAACGAATGTATGTCTTTGACTTAAATCAGGGTTCATATTAGTACCAGCGGTCACATACGACAAATGAGAAGCGCTGATAAATAAAATATTCCACCGAACTAAGTCGACACACTAAAAATCTCACTTTTCCGATTCAATGTTATGCATGTGCTCGCAACAATGCAAAGGTGTTGTTGTACGGTATGTCCCGTCTTCACTGTACCTCGTGCGTATTGTTGTTGTTTGTATGTATTGTTGGTCTGTTATGTTGTATAAGTTAATGTCTGAGAGAATTCATATTCAGAACTATATTGTGGAATTTTATGAGGATCATTTTCGTTTCCGTTTTTTCGAGAAAATCAGAAAAGGACAAATACAAAAAGGACACTTAGGGACATTTATATTAAAATAGTATTCATTAATTAATTATTAAATTAATTTAATATTTATTATACGCTCCACCATACAATGCTCATTTGGGAGATCGCGAAGTTGAGACTAAAAATATTTTCCGTGAAGCTATCTTCACCAAACTTAGTACAGGGTGGCGCAGAATGAGCTATATGGTTTGAATTCTTTATAACTTTTTTAATTATTATTCTTTCTTTGTTTTTTTTTTTTTTTCATCATTTTATAAGAGAGAATTATTATTGGGAATTAATTATGAATCATTATACGATCGAACAACGTACACAAAATAATTGCATTTTATTTTTCAAACCAACAGTCACAATTTGGTAATGAGCGATGAAGCTCATTTCCTATTAAATGGGTATGTCAACAAGCTAAACTGCAGGATTTGGGCTACGGAAAATCCAAGAGCAATTCATCAGCGACAGTCACACCCACTTAAGTGTACTGTTTGGTGTAGTGTATCCTCCGAAAGTATAATTGGCCCATTTTTTTTTTTGAAAATGAAAGTGGTGTCTTAATCTCTGTTATGAAAAATATTCTAAAAAGAGCACGTATGTGCGAAGCAGAAAATTGACATCACTTACAGGATATCATTTTTCAAAGCTAATTGGAAAAAAATCCGCACTAACATACTACATTTAAAAAATTATAATAATCGCATAAATAAAAAAGTTACAAACCATTTAAACCATATAGCTCATTCTGCGCCACCCTGTATGTTGACATCGACTACCAAAACATATCATTTGAAAAAAAAAATAGACGGTTACGTCCCCATTTTCCATTGGTGCCAACATAAGAGTGATGCAATAAAATATGTTCACAAGATAATCCTTACCGAGACTCTTCCCACTTAATTTGCTACAGAAATTTCTTTAACTTTAGAAATATTTTGAAAAAACTTGGGAGACAAAAATCCCACAATTCGCATAGCGAGAAAAATAAATCCCAAAAATTTGATTTTTTTACATCAGATCAGAAGAAAATTATTTTATTAATAGTGGTTATGTCTGAGGATAAGATGCCATGTTTACTTCTGCACTCAGAAAAATAGCATTCCTAAATTTAAGTAAAAACCATACTCAAATTTAGTTCAACAATTTTACTCCAGTTTAGTACAAATTTCCTTGAAAATAGGAAAATTAACTAAGTATGAGTAAAGTGTTCTTCTTTCAAAGTCATGGCAAATAGTCCATTTGCTAGAAATAGGGTAGTAAATTTACTTAAAACCATTTCAGTGGATCTAGTAAAAAATTCTTACTTGCGTGGAAAAAATTTCCAAGGTTTTAAGTCAGAAAAATATTAAGAATTTTTTGTAGGAAAAAATTCTATTTAGAAAATTTTAACTAAAAAATGTGTTTTTTCTTAAAATTAAATTAATGTGTATTCTGAAATTTATGCCGAGTTGTTCATACATTTAAGTATTAATGAACTTATACAAAAGCTCTTGAAATTGTTTAGAAAATTCTTGAATATTAATCTAAGAAGCAATTCTCGTTCGTTTCTTATTATTATTTCTTATATACTTCAAGTATTTTTCTAAGCAACAACTGCGAAGGCGCCTATCTTGCCTTCGCAGCAATCATGGAATAATAGCTCAACTATTTATGACAGAGGTATAATGCATTTTTTAGAGAAATATTTCATGTTGACAATCTGTGTATCAGTTTTGCATACTCTGAAGCAAAATAATTTGTTTGAATTAATTTTAGATAAGTACAACTTATTATACACTCCACGAGAGTATTATGTCTTTGTGCATCTGTCTGTCCGTCTGTCTGTCTGTCCGTCCATCTATTCTTCAGGTCGCAATTGCAGCCATAACCAAATGAAACTTTGCACAACGAAGTTTTTCGGGATAAGGACGAACGCTATTTAATTTAAAAACAAGTAAGGAAAGGCTAAAGTCGGACGAGGCCGACTATATAATACCCTACACCACTCCCTGCGTATGTACCTCGCTTTAATTACTAAAGTCAGGTATTTCATGGGAGCAATTTTATGTAGTTCATATAAATTATACTGTTACTATAAACTCATCTTTAGTCATATTTAACGAATATGGTTAATAATATGGTAATTGATCCAACTATCCGACAGACAAATACAAATTATACAGTAGTAATATGCATAGGTGTTTCTAGTTGGATTATAAGATGTTGTACCAAATTTAAAGAAAATAGGGTACTATATGTGGTTTCTAAAGCAGAAAATGTCAAATCGGGAGCGACATTTGTATGGGGGCTATATCTAAATCTGAACCGATTTCCTCTAATACCGATGGTCCTTGGTCAGCAAAAATAACTTCTGCCTAGTTTCATGACAATGACATGTTGTGCCAAATTTAAAGATAATCGAGTACAATATGGGGTTGCTAGAGTGGAAAATGTCAAATCGTGAGCGAGCTTTGTATGGGGGCTATATCTAAATCTGAACCGATCTTACCCAATTTCTGCACAGGGGTTTTTAGTTCGATTATAAGATGTTGTGGCAAATTTAAAGAAAACCGGGTACAATATGTGGTTCCTAAAGCGGAAAAAGTGAAATCGGGAGCGACATTTGTAGGGGGGCTATATCTAAATCTGAACCGATTTCCTATATATATAGCTCCCATACAAATTTCGTTCCCAATTTGAATTTTTCCGCTCTAGAATCCACATATTTTAATAGATTTGCTTCAAAATTCGCAAAACACCTTATATTTAAACTGGAAACACCTGTTGTAAAAATTTGTTAGATCGGTTCAGATTTATATATAGCTCGCATACAAATTTCGCTCCCGATTTGACTTTTTCTGGTCTAGAAACCACATATCTTTGCAGATCTTCTCCAAATTTGGCAAAATATCTTATATGTCCACTAGTAACACCCCCCTATAGCCCCTATACAAATATTCTTCATGATTTGACAAATTGGGTCAGTAAATAGTAGCCTAATTAGTAATATTATCGTGGTACTGACATTTTTCATTTTATTGTGGACTCAAATGAAATCACTGGTAATGATTTGTACTCTCATATATATTAAAAGAAGAAATTTATGACGTTTATTTATATTAACTTACATAGGAGGTGGGCGTGGTTGTGGGCGGATTTAAGGAAAAAATTGTGTTTGATCTAATTTGACGATATAAGGATTGTATGCGAAATTTCAAGATCCTAGCTCTATTCCATCTAATTTTTGCCGCAGCTTTATGAAAATACTCCATTGGGCACCGTACGAGAATTTTTTAAGAAAGTCGTTACACTTGAACCGGATGATATACGTATGAAACTATAGGCAAAATGGAAATACTTGGCGTTTTTAGTTATTCATTTCCTCATGCTGTTGCCCCTTCAAAGGACTACAAAGTTCCAAAGCATACAATTTTTCAAAAAAAATAATAACGGTATTAGTTCAATACTAAAGAGCAGAATTAAAAAATACTTCAAATATCATGCTTTTATCTGTATTAGTTCAGAATTAACATCTATTTGAAGTTTACCCCTTAGTTTTCTAGTTTATTTATATCTTGCTTTTTAAGAGACAACATTTTAAATGGTTTTTAATACTAAACTATTACATATAATATAAAAGTTTGTAATTTTAAGTATTTTTTCAAAATAAATTAATAATAACTTAACTTAATTTCAGCTATTGTTTCCGACGTATATCATCTGGTCCATGTTACACATGGATATGGACTGTCGGACAGTGTAATATATAATATTATATGTATATAATAATATATAATATTACTAATTTAATTTTTCCCTAATAAGGGATTCAAACCACCCGCATACTCTTCGTCGTTATATTCACTCAAAATGTGATACCTATACTCTTTTTATACCCTACACCACTTCGTGGTCTAGGGTATTATAAGTTAGTTTCGCGCCAAATGTTTGTAACACCAAGAAATAATCGAGCTAGACCCACCTTTAAGTATACCGATCGGCTTAGAATCACCAGCTGAGTCGATTTAACGATGTCTGTCTGTCCGTCCGTCCGTCTGCTGTCCATCTAAGCTTGTTCGCACTCTACAGGTCGCAATTGTTGTCCGATTGTCACGAAACTTGGCAGAAGTTATTTTTTCTGGCCAAGGACCATCGGTATTGAATTTGGAGGAAATCGGTTCAGATTTAGATATAGCCCCCATACAAATGTCTGTCCCGATTTGACATTTTCCGCTCTAGAAACCACATATTGTACCAGATTTTCTTTAAATTTGGCAGAACATCTTATAATGCAACTAGAAACAAGTATGCAAAAATTGGGTAAGATCGGTTCAGATTTAGATATAGCCCCCATACAAATGTCGCTCCCGATTTGACATTTTCCGTTCTAGAAACGGAATATTGTACCAGCTTTTCTTTAAATTTTGCAGAACATCTTATAATCGAACTAGCAACACGTATGCAAAAATTGGGTATGATCGGTACAGATTTAGATATAGCCCACATACAAATGTCGCACCCGATTTGACGTTTTCCGTTCTAAAATCCACATATTGTACCCGTGTTTCTTTAAAATTGGCACAACATCTTATAATCCAACCTATGGCGAAAGTGGGTAAGATCGGTTCAGATTTAGATATAGCCCCCATACAAATGTCGCTCCCGATTTGACATTTTCCGTTCTAGAAACGGAATATTGTACCCGCTTTTCTTTAAATTTTGCAGAACATCTTATAATCGAACTAGCAACACGTATGCAAAAATTGGGTATGATCGGTACAGATTTAGATATAGCCCACATACAAATGTCGCACCCGATTTGACGTTTTCCGTTCTAAAATCCAAATATTGTACCCGTTTTTCTTTAAAATTGGCACAACATCTTATAATCCAACCTATGGCGAAAGTGGGTAAGATCGGTTCAGATTTAGATATCGCCCTCATACAAATGTTGCTCCCGAATGTTTAACCGATTTTGGCCAAACTTTACATATTATATTTCACCAATAAACATACACGGTGAAAGCGGGTCACATCGTTCCAGGTTTCAATATAACCCTATACAAATGTCCTTTCCGATTTAACATTTTTTGTCAAACACATACATTTACTGGATGCACAAATCCTTCCCGATTTCACTTTTTTACCGAATTGAATTGTAATGAGATAGAAAGTCCGTCCGTCTTTAGCCTTTGCTTACATGTTTGGGAGATGCCCCATTTGGTATAACCTAAATGGGGCCCCATTCTGATCTATTACATCTCTAGAAACTACATCTTACATCGGATCTTCATCAAATTTTGCAGATCATGATATTTTTCAACTAGGAATACCTACCGTGAATGAGAAATATATAGTCCCATGTTTTAGACCAGGCCCAAAATATTGTTATAGGCTCCCTTTTTAAATGTCGTTCCGATTCATCCTATTACTACTGTATAATTTGTATTTGTCTGTCGGATAATTGGATCAATTACCATATTATTAACCATATTCGTTAAATATGACTAAAGATTAATTTATAGTATAATTTATATGAACTACATAAAATAGCTTCCATGAAATACCTCGCTTAGTAATCAAAGCGAGGTACATACGCAGGGAGTGGTGTAGGGTATTATATAGTCGGCCCCGCCCGACTTTAGCCTTTCCTTACTTGTTATAACCTAGAATCATTTTTGTTGAAGATGTTAACCGTCTAGCCCCTCTCTTTATGGGCCCATTTGTCTCTTTTTCGAGAAAATCAAAAAGTCCTTTCAAGTAGGACATTTAAGGATTAAAATGTTCTACGAAAAAAATTGTTGGGGGGTCACCGAAGACACCAAAGTTGTAAATAATGATGTTCCTTCTTAAATAGCAAAAGTACACGCCAGCTTATACGTGATAAAAGATCCGTGTCTCAAAGTTTTGCCCAAATATTTGGGGTCTCGGTGTAATTTTTGCAAAAAGTGTTAATTTGCTCAGGCTCATATCTGGCAAACCGTTTGGATTTTTGATTTACGTTCCGAGGCAAAGTTGTAACTCTTGTCACAAAGAACAAAAATTGCGAACGTATAAAATAAAACAAAAATCAAGGTAAAAATCGCAAATAACTTTAATTTTTTAAACCTTTTTACCCTGTTCAGGTCCATAGGTAGCACGGAAACAATCAACTACAACTACTAAAATGTACCTAAGATTTCAATAAAAAACTTCCTAGAACATATGAACTTTCTAGGAAGGATTCTTAACACCGTTTAGCTAAGAAAAATATATCTACAGTGCGTATGAATAATATCCTGAATCAACAGCACGTATACGCTACCTACACACACTACAGCCTATAAGATTTTTTCGACGACATTTGCGATCTTGACCTTGAAGGTGAAGTTTTTTTGTGAAGTCCTTCTGTCCGTCGGACATGGACGTCCAAATTTTCCAAGAAAACGTCTAGTAGTTTTAGATCGCTTGAGATTGAAAATGAGCCAGAGGACCCATTAATTCTAAAACTTCATTGTAAGTATTCCTAACTAAAATATAAGGTGATGTAGAAAACACGTCTAAAATCGTAACGGATGCTTATTTGTGTGCGTTCTTAATCAAAACAAGGACCCATCTTTATACCCTCACTCTACAGAATTGGAGGGTATATGTACCATTTGCAACAAAAAAAGTGTAGCGCATTGAAGGAATAACTTAAGACCCATGTATGTTTTAACCAAATGCGTTTTTAAGTTGTTTGAGGCATGTCCGTACGTCCGCCTGGCTGGCTGGCTGGTGTACACGATAACACGATAAAACGATCTACGGAATCAATTCAAACTTTCTACATGATAATATTTTCCCCAAACTTAGCTTAAGTTCAAAGATGGGCGAGATTGTCACTCCCCTTCTGGTACCTCCCATACAAATAACCCATATTCTTATGTTAAATAAAAACCACTGTAACTTCCACACGGATATTTAGATTCCGCTATATTTTGGTATTTTATAATGGTTTTATAATCATTAAATATGGCGGGTTTTGCCTCACCCCTTTTAGCACCTCCCACAAAAATCACACTAAACTAAGTAAAACAAGTAAGGAAAGGCTAAAGTCGGGCGGGGCCGACTATATAATACCCTACACCACTCCCTGCGTATGTACCTCGCTTTGATTACTAAACCCATTTATTTCATGGGAGCAATTTTATGTAGTTCATATAAATTATACAGTATAAATTATACTATAAATTAATCTTAATCTTCTTATACTATAAATTAATCGTCATATTTAACGAATATGGTTAATAATATGGTAATTGATCCAATTATCCGACAGACAAATACAAATTATACAGTAGTAATAGGATGAATCGGACCAACATTTCAAAAGGGGGCCTATAACTACATTTTGGGCCTGGTCCATAACATGGGCCTATATATTTCTCATTCAGGTAGGTATTCCTGGTTGAAAAGTACCATGATCTTCAAAATTTGAAGAAGATCCGATGTAAGATGTAGTTTCTAGAGCTGTAATAGATCAGAATGGGACCCCATTTGGGTTATACCAAAGTATGGACATATGGGCATCTCCCAAAAATCTATCTCATTACAATTCAATTTGGTAAAAAAGTGAAATCGGGAAGGATTTTTGCATCCTGCAAATGTATGTGTTTGACAAAAAATGTTAAATCGGAAAGGACATTTGTATAGGGGTATATTGAAACCCGGAACGATGTGACCCGTTCTCACCATGTATGTTTATTGGTGAAATATAATATGTAAAGTTTGGCCAAAATCGGTTAAACATTCGGGAGCAACATTTGTATGAGGGCGATATCTAAATCTGAACCGATCTTACCCACTTTCACCATAGGTTGGATTATAAGATGTTGTGCCAATTTTAAAGAAAAACGGGTACAATATGTGGATTTTAGAGCGGAAAACGTCAAATCGGGAGCGACATTTGTATGTGGGCTATATCTAAATCTGTACCGATCATACCCACTTTCAGCATAGGTGTTTCTAGTTAGATTATAAGATGTTGTGCCAAATTTAAAGAAAATCGGGTGCAAGATATGGTTTCTAGAGCGGAGGGAGTGACATTTGTTTGGGTCTATATCTAAATCTGAACCGATCTTACCAGTTTCAGCATAGGTGTTTCTAGTTCGCTTATAAAATGTTCTGCAAAATTTAAAGAAAATCGGGTACAATATGTCGTTTCTAGAGCGGAAAATGTCAAATCGGGAGCGACATTTGTATGGGCGCTATATCTAAATCTGAACCGATCTTACCCAATTTTCGCACACGTATTTCTAGTTGGATTATAAGATGTTGTGCCAATTTTAAAGAAAATCGGGTACAATATGTGGTTTCTAAAGCGGAAAATGTCAAATCGGGAGCGACATTTGTATGGGGGCTATATCTAAATCTGAACCGATCTTACCCAATTTTTGCATAGGTATTTCTAGTTGGATTATCAGATGTTGTGCCAATTTTAAAGAAAATCGGGTACAATATTTGGTTTCTAAAGCGGAAAAAGTGAAATAGGGAGCGACATTTGTATGGGGGCTATATCTAAATCTGAACCGATCTTACCCAATTTCAGCATAAGTGTTTCTAGTGGGATTATAAGATGTTGTGCCAATTTTAAAGAAAATCGGGTACAATTGTGGTTTCTAAAGCGGAAAAAGTGAAATCGGGAGCGACATTTGTATGGGAGCTATATCTAAATCTGAACCGATTTCCTCCAAATTCAATACCGATGGTCCTTGGCCAGAACAAATAACTTCTGCCAAGTTTCATGACAATCGGACAACAATTGCGACCTGTAGAGTGCGAACAAGCTTAGATGTACAGCAAACGGACGGACAGACGGACAGACAGACATCGTTAAATCGACTCAGCTGGTGATTCCAAGCCGATCGGTATACTTAAAGGTGGGTCTAGCTCGAATATTTCTTGGTGTTACAAACATTTGGCGCGAAACTAACTTATAATACCCTAGCCCACGAAGTGGTGTATTTGATCATGTTTTTACAATTGTTTTATAAATGTGGAAACTGGGATCATGTGCCGAGAACCTTCTACTAGGGATGTATAGTTGGAGCAAAAAGTCGATTTTTCGACTTTTGGAAATATGTATATGAATTTTCGATTTTTCGATATTTCGACTTTTGCAAATATATGAAAAGTCGACTTTTTTAAAAAATACGACATTGCAAATGAATGAAAAGACGAATAGACCAAATCAAAACCAAATAGAGAGACATTTATATTGGATATGTAAATCTGAAACGATCATACCCACTTTTCGCATAGATGTTTCTAGTTGTTGTGCCAAATTTGAAGAAAATAGGATGTTTTTTCTAGAGCGAAAAAAGTAAAATCGGCATTCAATAACTTAAATTCATTTATGCATTAAGTCGATAGTGGTAAGTCGATTTCGACTTTTGGACTTCTTCCTCCCAAAAGTCGATTAATCGAGTAGTCGAAAGTCGATTCATATATCCCTACCTTCTAGTACCTTCCACACTAATTAGCATGCCCTACTCAAAATTTAATTCCTTATAACTTCCGTATATATGATATATGGTATAGAGGGTATAAATCTGTTTACTTTAACAGTAGGGAAAATAATCCATGATCTCGTAAGTTTTATCATGGTCCGATGTAATATGATGGTTGTAAGGCGGTAGTAATGAAATTGGAGGGACAGTTGTATGGGTCTGGGTCATGGTCATGGGCCAATTTTACGGTAGGCATTCCTAGATTACATATAACATGATTTGGAATCTGGTAATAAGATAAACATGGTCTATATAGTTCTTGTTAGGTATTCCTAGTTGAAATATATCATAATCTGAAAAAATTTTGCTAAGTTTATAGATCAGTAAAGAATAAAATGAGAACAATTTTTATGGCAGGTATACCAAAATTAAAACCAACATTTAAAATGTGGGTTCTAGAGCGGTAATAATAAAAATCGAAGGCCAAGGCGATGGGTTTACCTCGATTATATGACCACGTAGTGATGTAGGGTATAAAAAGGTTATTTTGTTTTTGAATTGCAATATTGTGTGAGTTCCTTGAGTAATAATGTGCGTTCATTAAAAGTAGAAATACTACGAAAACATTAGAAGATATAATCGAGCTAGACCCAACTTTAAGTATATCAATCGGCTGAATCGATTTAACGATGTCTGTCTGTCCGTCTGCTGTTCATCTAAGAGTGCAACTCTATAGGTCGCAAATGTTGTCCGATTGCCATGAAATTTGGCAGAAATATCTTTTTGCCAAGGACGATTGGTGTTGAATCTGAAGGAGGTCGGTTTAGATTTAGATATAACCTCCATACAAATATCCCTATAAATTACACTATTACTGCTCTGAATACACATTTTACATGGGATCATGACAAATTTTCAGGATCGTGTTTATTTTGAACTAGAAACATCTAGCGGGAAAGTGGACCTCATGGGTCCCTGTTTTGGTATAGCCTCCATAAAAATCTTCCTCCGATTTACAATGTTACTGCTCTAAAAGGCATATCTTCCATTTGATCTTGATAAAATTTACTTTGAAAGTGATATATAAGGGCCCACTATTTAATGTAGCGCACTTAAAAATGGGCCCCCATTATTATTCTTACCCCTCTAAGGCCCACATTTTACATCGGAAGTTTATAAAATTTTATATTAAATTTCAACTTAGAATACGTACTGTGATAGTCTAATATATGAGTCCATATTCTGGTATAACAATTACGTGCTTATATTTTTAATTCCAAAAAAATAATACACAAGTTTTTGAATTAAGATCCTTTATTGACTTTTCTTTATCTGTTTAGTGGTATTTCACGTAATGAGTCGATGTCCGATGGATAATAACTGATTTCTGTTAAATTATATTGCCCTTATAAATACTAAAAATAACATAAACTTTGATACGTCTGCAAATAGTGCAATGCTTACTTAGTTGCAATCGATACATCCGGCCAATAAGCTACAATTCTTCAGGGAATTAAGTGACTTGATTTTGTTTCTGAAGAATTATTCCAACATCGAAGTGGTGTGATATTGTCTTTTAGGAAGAACAAGTAAGGAAAGGCTAAAGTCGGGCGGGCCGACGATATAATACCCTACACCACTCCCTGCGTATGTACTTCGCTTTGATTACTAAACCCAGGTATTTCATGGGAGCAATTTTATGTAGTTCATATAAATTATACAGTTACTATAAATTAATCTTTAGTCATATTTAACGAATATGGTTAATAATATGTTAATTGATCCAATTATCCGACAGACAAATACAAATTACACAGTATTAATAGGATGAATCGCACCGACATTTCAAAAGGGGGCCTATAACAACATTTTGGGCCTGGTCCAAAACATGGGCCTATATATTTCTCATTCACGGTAGGTATTCCTAGTGGAAATATATCATGATTTGCAAAATTTGGCGAAGATCCGATGTAAGATGTATTTAGTTTCTAGAGCTGTAATAGATCAGTATGGGGCCCCATTTGGGTTATACCAAAGTATGGGCATATGAGCATTTCCCAAACAAGTAAGGAAAGGCTAAAGACGGACGGAATTTCTATCTCATTACAAATCAATTCAGCAAAAAAAGTTAAATCGGAAAGGACATTTGTATGGGGGTATATTGAAACCTGGAACGATGTGACCCGCTTTCACCATGTATGTTTATTGGTGAAATATAATATGTAAAGTTTGACCAAAATCGGATAAGCATTCGGGAGCAACATTGTATGAGGGCTATATCTAAATCTGAACCGATCTAACCCGCTTTTTCCACAGGTATTTCTAGTTTGATTACAAGGTTTTAAGCCAAATTTGAAGAAAATCGGGTACTATATCGAGGGCTTATATTCAATAACCTCTATCTACAAAAACACAATTTTTCAGGAAAGCCAAAAAACTGTTTTATTCGCAAATTAGCAACAATTTTAATGAACTCATCTTCCACAATATTAACAAAATGTGTCTTACAAACACCCTAACTAAAAATTTTGTTGAAATTCGAGTTATTTTAGCTTCTTTGGTAGATAGAGGGTATTGACTCACAAATGAAATCATTGCGTAGGAAAATAATATGTAGATAGAGGGTATTGCCTTATTTTAAAATAATGTTTGTTTTACGGTTTTTGTATGGGGATCCACAAAAAGGTGGGAGATAGGGGGTAGATATGTTCACAAGAAATGTTGGGGATGGAAAAATGGCAGGACCTGTTCTAACATTTGCACCCTACACAGAAAAAAACTTGTGTAATTATAATTTTGTAGTGAAAGCTATATTAAAGGATTATAATACATTTTCAGAATTTTTACTGCGCCTGGCTGAGATTATCATAGAAATAGTGATACTCCTCTGGAATTACCACCTTTAGATCCTGTAAATGTTTCCATTTGTTTTGCTGGATTGGGAGACGACCAGTATGCAATAGCTTTGGTTCTATGTGACCTTCATATTGCTTGATTGTAATAGGTAGTTCAGTGTAATTATGATCAAAATTCACTTTAAACTGAATGCTACCACTTGGCGAATATAAGAGAGATCTTAGTTGGGATACTGTCGGATCATTTTTTGCTCGACCAGGTCTAATACTTGAAAATCGAATAAGGTTAGTATCCTTATAGTTTTTAAAAAAACTATAATCTAAATATAATGAATCAAATGGCTTTTTATTGATTTTATTGTTGATTTTGACTGTTTTGCGGGTATCTTTGGTTACTCTGACGTAGTCGTATGGCAAATATATGGTCTGATTTTTCAACTTAGCCTCTATCTTTGCATGAGCACTGTCACACTCCATCTGTGTGTGTCCTTTCTCCAAGTATTTTTGTTCTATGATTTTGTTGTTTTCTATTGAAAAATTGGACAAAGCATTCGACAAATAGTGGTTACGGTTTTGGTAACCGCAACCATCTGAGTAAATTATTATTGGAAGAGTATCTGTTAGACAGTGTGTTGACAAATGGTGGATTATGCACGAAATAAACGTCGAAGCGGACAGGTCCCCATCAGTCTCGTTCCACCAGTAATTTGAACATTGATGCGTGGCGAGATTGTACACGGTAAAGTTGTGTACTTGTAGGCGTTGTTTATAATATATGGCTGAGGCGTTAATGTCGGGGCAAAGCTTTACTGCTTGTGCATCCATGGTAAACACGTGACATCGTCCTTCTTCAGCTGCAAGTTTGTCTTGTTGTTTTTCAAGTTGAGCCCGTTGTTTATACATGATATGTGCATCGTATTCTTCAATTTTTATTTGCTTGGCCTTAAACCCCACACAAATATCGCACTGATCTTTGCGAGGCATAAAGAGCGCTAAATTTTGTTGGGCAAAAACTGTACAAAATTTAAAAATTGAAACGGGCTTTACTGCCTTCTCTGAACATTTTTCAAGGTAATCTTTAAAAACATCTGCTTTGGTTTTAAAAGTGGTGGCTATGTATATTTTAGTGGTGTCCTTGCGACAATAATGGCTTTCCATCTTGTCTAAATTCTGCAGATATTTAGACAAGAAAATTTTACAACCCCCCTTCTGGGATTTTTTTTTGGTGCAAGTGTCGCCGAAATTGGTTTATCGTTCGAATTAATCCATCCTTTAACCATGTCAATACGTAAAGATAGCGTTGATAAGAACATGGGTAGACATACCTGCAACGGAAATTCGTTGTGTGGTAGTTTAAACATAAAGCTGTTCTGTTTTCTACTGTTTTCTACCGTGCGTCTTTTTTTCATAATCTTTGTTACATACAGCTTTACAAACTCTTGCTTTGCTTCCCAAGTCTTGTTCCAAAATGTTTCAAAAATTTGTTTCCTTCTTCTCTCATCAAAGTTTTGGCAGTGTCTCACCTTACTTTTTCTACAAGTGCGCGATGAACATGTTGGGCCTATTTTTCTTTCTGCTTTTGGGAAGTTCTGTTTGAATCCTGCATCAACCGTTGAAAATCCTAAATATTGTTGTCCAAGCATTCGCTTACTACCATTCACACTCCGTTTTTTTGACGTTGAGTTATGGACTCTTTTAGATCTGTAGCGTATGGGCACATTTTCGATAACGTTTTCGTTTTCGGAATCTGGTTAAAATTTTGGAGTAAATTTGAGTAATTATTAGGCACATACTTTCATGTAGTTTCATATTACTTGCAGTTACGAACCTGTAATAAATACGCCCTCACTATCTTCGTCATTTGAAGATACGTAATCATATGCAGTACGTTGTAAGGAGTTACAAGTAGCCATATTTTAAAACCTTCAACCATAACAATCAATCAATCAATGTAATCGATGTAAGTGTGTACATTACTTACCCACGCTCAAATTCTGGAATCACGCAATAACAATCTCAAAAGAAAGTATAAAATCAATTTCTCACTACGAAAAAACAATTGCTTTTAATCTTTTGGAATAAAATCTGACATATGTCAAAAGTGACAGAAAGACAATAGGTCAGTTCGATTTTAATTCGAGGGGAAGTGGTAAATTTCAAATCAGTACTATTAATTTAACTAAAAAATAGCCTGAAATTAAATAAAACGAAACAATTATATGATGTAGATAGAGGGTTTTGCCTTTATAAAATTCATAAACAAGTATCTTTGTAGATAGACAAATGATAAAATACAGCATATATAGTACTAAAAATAGGTTTTTTTAATTGAAATTTGTACAGTAGATGCAGATGGGGTCAGTGATGAGTTTGGCATAAAAAAAAAATTTCGTCAAAATGTAGATAGAGGTTATTGAATATAAGCCCTCGATATGTGCTTTAAAAAGTCAAATCGGGAGCGACATTTGTATGAGGGCTATATCTAAATCTGAACCGATATTACCCACTTTAAGCATAGGTGTTTCTAGTTCGATTATAAAATGTTGTGCCAATTTTAAAGAAAATCGGGTACAATATGTGGTTTCTAAAGCGGAAAAAGTGAAATCGGGAGCGACATTTGTACGGGGGCTATATCTAAATCTGAACCGATCTTACCCACATTTAGCATAGGTGTTTCTAGTTCGATTATAAAATGTTGTGCCAAATTTAAAGAAAATCGGGTACAATATGTTGTTTCTAAAGCGGAAAAAGTGAAATCGGGAGCGACATTTGTATGGGGGTTATATCTAAATCTGAACCGATCTAACCCGCTTTCGCCACAGGTATTTCTTGTGTGATTATAAGGTGTAAAGCCAAGTTTGAAGAAAATCGGGTACTATATGTGCTTTATAGGGCGGAAAAGGTCAAATCGGGAGCGACATTTGTGTGGGGGCTATATCTAAATCTGAACCGATTTCCTCCAAATTCAATACCGATGGTCTCGCCAGAAGAAATAACATCTGCCAAGTATCATGACAATCGGACAACAATTGCGACCTGTAGAGTGCGAACAGCAGACGGACGGACAGACATCGTTAAATCGACTCAGCTGGTGATTCTAAGCCGATCGGTATACTTAAAGTTGGGTCTAGCTCGATTATTTCTTGGTGTTACAAACATTTGACGCGAAACTATCTTATAATACCCTAGTCCACGAAGTGGTGTAGGGTATAAAAAGTGGTCAAAGAAGAAATGTAAAAAGTGTGGCGGAAATGTTGCACGGGCCGTATCGTAAATGCATACAGTCGTACAGCCGCTTGATATTGTTTCTTAAGAATTATTGCCAAATCCAAAGGTGGTGTGACATTGTTATTTAGGAAATTATTGGTGGAACGAAGTGATCAAAGAAGAATGTAAAAAAGTCTGGCGTAAACATTGCACGCTCTGTTTCATTAGCTCGATCAAAGTAATTACGCACAGACACCCGATAAGAAGTATATTCGTATGTATTCATATGAGTTGTATGTTGCATATTGGGGTGACCGTGACTACGAATTATTTATTGAATATTGGGGTGGCTGTAACTTATAACCCCCATACAAATTGGGCCCCAATTTCTACTATATTATAGCTCTAGAACCCACATCCTACACTGGATCTCGATGCAATATTGCAGATCATGTTATAATTCAACTAAGAATACCAACTTTGAAAGCGATATATATGGGGCCACATTTTAATGTAGCGCCCTTACAAATTGGCCACATTTGTATTGTTACCCCTATGACCCACTTTTTACATCGGAAGTTATTCAAAATTTGTATATTTCAATTAAGAATATATACTATGAAAGTCAAATGTATGTGCCCATAATTTGGTACAATCCAAATAGGCCCCCATTATTCTCTATTACAGCTCTAGAAGCTACTTCTTACATCGGATCATGATCAATTTTTGCAGATCATGATATATTTCAACTAGGAATGCCTACCGTGAAGGATAACTATATAGGCCCATGTTTTGGCACAAGCCCCAAGTGTTATTAAAGACCCCCTTCAAATGTCCGTCCGATTCATCCTTTTGCCGTTGTATGATCTGTATTTGTCATTGGATCTCGATCAATTTTTCCACATCATGTTATATTTACTTTACTCGGAATATCTGCCGGAAAATTGTATTAATTACCATATTCGTTAAGTTGGAATTTACAGTATTCTGACTTTAGCCTTTCCTTACTTGTCTTTGATCACTATAAAAGTTTTTAGAAAATAAACAAAATCCTTAACAATTAATAGAAGCCAGCTAGTAAATATCTAGATTTTGGAATCATTGCTTAAACTCTACATGACTCCTCCAGAGAATGAAAGTTCGGATAGTCTCTCTCTGAGTCTTTGCAACAGAAAAGAACTCGGCCACACACTTTTCATGACTACAACAAGTAAGGGTCAATGCATTTTGTTATATTTGCCCTTTAAAAAAGAGGCGTTTGATAAAATAAAATAGCAAAAAACATTTTTCAAACCACCACAAACTACAAACAAACGAAACGTTGAATGCCAACATCGATATCAACAGAAATTCGTTAAAAAATATAAAAGCATAAATTTGTGATTTTGTGGAATAAACACTTATCTCGATTTTTATTTTTTCATTTCACAATTCTTAGTCATTTCCCGCCTCAAGACCATTTTGCATCTATATTTAATAGAATGCAAATGTCACCATGCCATTTGTAAATGGCATGGTGACTTTTTTTAAAATAATTATAATTAATTAAAATAATAAACTCAAATGGAAAAATATTTGTTGACTTTCCTGAACAATTTGAGATAAGTGATTATTGCTGAAACCATAGAAATGTTGAAGGTTGACTGCCTGCCTAAAATGATTCCGGTGCCTGCAGCTCACAAACATGGGATGCACGAGTTGCCAGCAATGCATCCAACCATCCATCCATCCATGCATCTATCCATCATAAATAAAAATGCTAACAATACAGCGAGATGTAAATTTTTTGACACACTTTGTTTATCTGAGCTGGCGTAAATGTGGGTTGTGACACTTTTCGCCCTGCAAATAGTTAACCAGGGAAAAGGAATAAGTTACAGTATACTTTAAAATTGATGTCGTCAGGGGTGCTTGAAGGGTACAATAGGATGTATGCGAATTTTTATTTCGAGTTACACTATCGAAAGAGGTATCAAAATTTGCGTAATGTTACACAGATTACGAAATATAATAATAGATGGTATATAAGAGGTGGTCCATATAAAATTTTAAATAAGAATCGGCTTTAAAAAATTATTTTTTCAAATTTCTGGTTCAATACCGCCACCCCCAAAATCCAAACCAAACAATGATTTGTTGTGGATGCATTGGCTTCTCTGTAGACACCTGTGCGTTCTCTGAACCCCATAAGCGGCAATTTTATTTATTGTCATAGCCACCGAGATGAAAATTAGCCTTATCGAAACGAAAACGAAAAAATAAAAATAAAAATAAAAATAAAAATAAAAATAAAAATAAAAATAAAAATAAAAATAAAAATAAAAATAAAAATAAAAATAAAAATAAAAATAAAAATAAAAATAAAAATAAAAATAAAAATAAAAATAAAAATAAAAATAAAAATAAAAATAAAAATAAAAATAAAAATAAAAATAAAAATAAAAATAAAAATAAAAATAAAAATAAAAATAAAAATAAAAATAAAAATAAAAATAAAAATAAAAATAAAAATAAAAATAAAAATAAAAATAAAAATAAAAATAAAAATAAAAATAAAAATAAAAATAAAAATAAAAATAAAAATAAATATAAAAATAAATATAAAAATAAATATAAAAATAAAAATAAAAATAAAAATAAAAATAAAAATAAAAATAAAAATAAAAATAAAAATAAAAATAAAAATAAAAATAAAAATAAAAATAAAAATAAAAATAAAAATAAAAATAAAAATAAAAATAAAAATAAAAATAAAAATAAAAATAAAAATAAAAATAAAAATAAAAATAAAAATAAAAATAAAAATAAAAATAAAAATAAAAATAAAAATAAAAATAAAAATAAAAATAAAAATAAAAATAAAAATAAAAATAAAAATAAAAATAAAAATAAAAATAAAAATAAAAATAAAAATAAAAATAAAAATAAAAATAAAAATAAAAATAAAAATAAAAATAAAAATAAAAATAAAAATAAAAATAAAAATAAAAATAAAAATAAAAATAAAAATAAAAATAAAAATAAAAATAAAAATAAAAATAAAAATAAAAATAAAAATAAAAATAAAAATAAAAATAAAAATAAAAATAAAAATAAAAATAAAAATAAAAATAAAAATAAAAATAAAAATAAAAATAAAAATAAAAATAAAAATAAAAATAAAAATAAAAATAAAAATAAAAATAAAAATAAAAATAAAAATAAAAATAAAAATAAAAATAAAAATAAAAATAAAAATAAAAATAAAAATAAAAATAAAAATAAAAATAAAAATAAAAATAAAAATAAAAATAAAAATAAAAATAAAAATACAAATAAAAATAAAAATAAAAATAAAAATAAAAATAAAAATAAAAATACAAATAAAAATAAAAATAAAAATAAAAATAAAAATAAAAATAAAAATAAAAATAAAAATAAAAATAACTAGTAAATCAAAAAATTTTTTTTTTCAAATCCATGCTTTATGCAAGCAGAATTCTATTGGGCCTAGAAATTCTTTTTTAGTTATCTTTTGTAGAAGGAAAAATTACTGCAAAATTTCAGTTTTTTATCTGCCATAGAACGGCATATATTCGAAAATGGGTTTTAACTTCGTATGGGAGGTGCCACGCCCACATTTCCATTACCGCCCATTTTTGTCACAACTACGCACATTAATGCTAGATGCACTTACACAAAATTACAGTAGGTGTAATTTTGGTTTTAACTTCATATGGGAGGTGCCACGCCCACTTTTGCATTACCGCCCATTTTAGGCGCAACTACGCACATTGATGCTAGATGCACTTACACAAAATTTGAGCACTATACGTGTCATAGAACTGACACTATTCGATAATATGTTTTAACTTCGTATGGGAGGTGGTACGCCCACTATTCCAATACCGCCCATTTTTGGCAGAACTACGCACATTGATGGTAGATGCACTTACACAAAATTTCAGCACTCTAGGTGTCATAGAACTGACAATATTCAATAATAGGTTTTAACTTCGTATGGGAGGTGCCACGCCCACTTTTCCAATACCGCCCATTTTTGGCACAACTATGCACATTGATGCTAGATGCACTTACACAAAATTACAGCACTCTAGGTGTCATAGAACTGACTATATTCAATAATAGGTTTTAACTTCGTATGGGAGGTGCCACGCCCACTTTTCCAATACCGCCCATTTTTGGCACAACTATGCGAATTGATGCTAGATGCACTTACACAAAATTTCAGCACTCTAGGTGTCATAGAACTGACAATATTCAATAATAGGTTTTAACTTCGTATGGGAGATGCCACGCCCACTTTTCCAATACCGCCCATTTTTGGCACAACTATGCGAATTGATGCTAGATGCACTTACACAAAATTTCAGCACTCTAGGTGTCATAGAACTGACAATATTCAATAATAGGTTTTAACTTCGTATGGGAGGTTCCACGCCCACTTTTCCAATACCGCCCATTTTTGGCACAACTATGCACATTGATGCTAGATGCACTTACACAAAATTACAGCACTCTAGGTGTCATAGAACTGACAATATTCGATAATAGGTTTTAACTTCGTATGGGAGGTGCCACGCCCACTTTTCCAATACCGCCCCTTTTTGGCACAACTATGCACATTGATGCTAGATGCACTTACACAAAATTACAGCACTCTAGGTGTCATAGAACTGACAATATTCAATAATAGGTTTTAACTTCGTATGGGAGGTGCCACGCCCCTTTGTCCAATTGGTCAAATTTTTCCATTTCCTTGTATTGTCATCGAAAATGATTAAGTGTGCAAAATTTGAGCAAAATTGGTGGAGAAAAAAGCTTTCAAAAATTGATTTCAAATTTTGTGGCACACATATATTTAGAAAGTAACCTTATATAAAGCATGGAAAAAATAAAACAAGTAAGAAGGCGGTTAAGTTCGGCCGGGCCGAATCTTATATACCCTCCACCACGGAGTGCATTCCTCAGTATTACCAGCAGATTAAAGGATGTCGACTTTACATAGAAGCACAGTACCATATTACGAAAATTGTGATATTTTTATGCACATTACTATATTTGTTTACTATTTCAAACTATAAGGCATACTTATGCGCACTGTTTAAAATCTACTATTATAATAAATACAATGCTGTAATTGTGAAAGTGAACATGCCTAAATATTAGGCGATTGTCAGTGCCATTAGGGAGAAGCATTTTCAGATACAGACAAAGTGACTGTATTATTTTATAAGAAAAGTACATATTTTAAAGATTCGCCCCATTCTCCGCCCAAATGTACAAATTTCGAAACAAACCTTTTTGTTTCGAGTCTTCATAGTCAGAACACAGAATACACACCGAATTTCATCACATCAACTTCAGCGGTTTGGAAGGTCCCATTTTTATCCCTCTTTTTCAATTATATCCCTTAAAAGTACGAATTTCGAAAAATCCCTCTATTTTACGTGTCTTCTAGCTGTTGTCGTATCATTGGTACCATATTTTATCCATTTTTGTCCCATTTCGCCCGCTAAAACATTTATTATACCCTACACCACTTCGTGGCCTAGGGTATTATTATACCCTACACCACTTCGTGGCCTAGGGTATTATAAGTTAGTTTCGCCCCAAATGTTTGTAACACCAAGAAATAATCGAGCTAGACCCACCTTTAAGTATACGGATCGGCTTAGAATCACCAGCTGAGTTGATTTATCGATGTCTGTCTGTCCGTCCGTCCGTCCGTCCGTCCGTCTGTCCGTCTGCTGTCCATCTAAGCTTGTTCGCACTCTACAGGTCGCAATTGTTGTCCGATTGTCTTGAAACTTGGCAGAAGTTATTTTTTCTGGCCAATGACCATCGGTATTGAATTTGGAGGAAATCGGTTCAGATTTAGATATAGCCCCCATACAAATGTCGCTCCCGATTTGACTTTTTCCGCTCTATAAAGCAAATATAGTACCCGATTTTCTTTAAATTTGGCACAACATCTTATAATCCAACTAGAAACACCTATGCAAAAATTGGGTAAGATCGGTTCAGATTTAGATATAGCCCCCATACAAATGTCGCTCCCTATTTCACTTTTCCGCTTTAGAAACCACATATTGTACCCGATTTTCTTTAAAATTGGCACAACATTTTAAAATGGAAGTAGAAACACCTGTGTAAAAATTGGGTAAGATCGGTTCAGATTTAGATATAGCTCCCATACAAATGTCGCTCCCGATTTGACATTTTCCGCTCTAAAAACGACATATTGTACCCGATTTTCTTTAAATTTTGCAGAACATCTTATAATCCAACTAGAAACACGTATGCAAAAGTTGGGTAAGATCGGTTCAGATTTAGATATAGCCCTCATACAAATGTTGCTCCCGAATGTTTAACCGATTTTGGCCAAATTTTACATATTATATTTCACCAATAAACAGACATGGTGAAAGCGGGTCACATCGTTCCAGGTTTCAATATACCCCCATACAAATGTGCTTTCCGATTTAACATTTTTTGTCGAACACATACAAAAAATCCTTCCCGATTTCACTTTTTTACCGAATTGAATTGCAATGAGAATTGTTTGGGTGATGTCCAATATTTGAAATGACTTTGGTATACTACCGTATAATTTGTATTTGTTTGTCGGACAATTAGATCAATTACCATATTATTTACCATACTCGTTAAATTTGACTGATGATGAATTTATAGCATATACATTATATTCATATAATTTATATAATTTGTATGAACTACATAAAATTGCTCCCATGAAATACCTGGGTTTAGTAATCAAAGCGAGGTACATACGCAGGGAGTGGTGTAGGGTATTATATAGTCGGCCCCGCCCGACTTTAGCCTTTCCTTACTTGTTTTCTTTGTGGTGCTTCCAAGCTACAAGAGGAATGTCCGCAACAAATTTCAAGTGTATGAAAATCAGAAATTTAATTAATAAGCCAAGGCTACCAATATTTTTATACTATGTATATATAGAATGGAAATAATACTTCAATTCATAAAGTAAATATAAGGCAGCAATCATAAATACCCTAAATATTGGGGGATAGAGAGTGTATTTTCAGCTGCAGTCCTTTGGTTGGTTATATTTCTATCTATTTTAAATTCAAAAGTATACATTTTGAAAATACCTTATCTCTCAGGTACGCAGTATAAGACAACTTCATGATTCTACCATTTTTTGTCGTAAAAGCAACAAAATAAAGTACGAATTTGGAAAAAAATATTTTACGTGGCTATGCACTCAGGGGAATTCCGAATTCCATGATACTATCTGCGGCCATTTTGTTGGTACCATTTTTATCCCCTTTTTCGCATTTTACTCCTTAAAGGTACGACTTTCGAAAATTTCATCATTCTAGCTGTAGCCTTTTAGTTGGTACCATTTTTAACCCTCTGCTCCCATTGAATCCCCTGAAAGTACGAATTTGGAAAATCGTTTTTTTTTCGTGTCACTCAGTCAGAGGAATGTATACCGCAAATGTCATGATTATAGCTGCATCCATTTGTTTGGTACAATTTTTATCCCCTTTTTCCATTTTACACCCTAAAGGTACGAATTTCGAAAATTTCCTTTATTTTATGTGTGTACGCAATCAGAGGAATTTCATTATTCTAGGTGCAGCCGTTTGGTTGGTACTATTTTTATCCCTCTATCCCCATTTAACACCTTAAAAGTACGAATTTAGAAAAAAACATGTAAAAACAGCGTTAAGTTCGGCCGGGCCGAACTTTATATACCCTCCACCATGGATTGCATTCCACAGAGGTTGCCGATTTTCGTAGAAGTGCAGTAATATTACAGAAAAATATTTTAATTCCCCCTGAAGAGTTCGACTTTCTAAACTCTCTTTATTTTACGTGTATACGCAATTAGAGGGAGGTACACACCGAATTTTATCATTCTAGCTGTAGTCGTTTAGTTGGTACTATTTTTATCCCTCTGTATTCATTGTATCCATTGAAAGTACAAATTTGGAAAAATTATATTATGTCTCTACTCAGTTAGAGGAATGTACACACCGAATTTCGTATTTCTAGCTGTTGTCGTTTAATATGTACCATTTTTATCCCTTTTTGTCCAATTTCAACCCCTACGAATAAAAATCACTTTGTGGTGCACGTTTTTGTTATAGGGGGAATGCGCATAACCGATATCAAGTAAGTACAAGCAGACATATTGAAAAAATATGCTTACATACTCTAAAATACTAGGGAATATTATGGGTATTTTTAGTCCTTGTGAGGGAACAAATTTTCCCTTTGACCGAATTCGCCCAGTTTCATTCCCAACCGATCGACGACTATAAGACACATTTATGGAAAATTTGGACATCCTAGCTCCTTTCGTTTAGATACTAGCGTGCTTTAACAGACGGACAGACATGGCTAGATCGCCTTAGAATTTTATGACGATCAAGAAGGTTTCAAACGGAATGACAAAGTTAGTATACCCCCATCCTGGAGGTGGAGGGTATAAAAAATCGATGAACAAATGTAGAAGTTATGACCCTTCTTCAGAATTCTCCTAAAAATCGAACAATTGTATATAAGACATGACGGCACAAAAAAATTTCGGGGAAATATATGATTTTTTCGATTGCGTAAAAACTCGTGAACTGTAAGTATATCAGTATCAGTCGTCATTAGGGCGAAAGATTTTCTCTAAGGGCAGATTTTCCCCTTTCAATTTTCTGCTCTATGCCATTGAGAGGAATATTATTAATTTTGAAGATCCATTACGTTTCGGGCACACACACCTAATTGTATGATTCTAGCTACAACCATTTTCTTGGTATCAGTTTTATTCTTTTATCTCATTTTGACTGTAAAAGTGTGAATTTGGAGAAAAACTTTTGTTTTGAATTTCATGATTCTAGCTGCAACCGCTTTTTTGGTACCAAAATCGCATTTCGATCCTAAAGTTACGATTATCGAAATAATTCTATATTTTTCGTATATAGCCAGTCAAAATAATGGATACACCGAATTTCACTATTCTACCTGCAGCCGTTTGGTTGGTGCCTTTTTGGTCCGATTTTCCACCTAAAAGTACAAATTTCGAAAAATAAAAAAAATATGTTTCAATATATCCGACGATATCCGTCCGTCCGTCTGTTGAAAGTACTATAGCATCTAAACGAAAGGAGCCAGACGGCCAAATCGGTCCAGAGGGAAAAATTTTCCATAACAAGGACATAAAATACCCCCAATAACCCCTAATATTTCGAGTATTTAAGCACTCATTTTGAAATGGTACAAAAAGGGATAAAAATGGTACCTACCAAACGACAACAGCTGGAAACACGAAATTCGGTCTGTGTATTTCTCCAATTGAGTAGATACGTAAAATAAAAGTTTTCACCCAAATTCGTGCTTTTAAAGGGGTAAAATGGGAATTGAGGGATAACAAGTAAAAACGGCGTTAAGTTCGGCCAGGCCGAACTTTATATACCCTCCACCATGGATTGCATTCCACAGAGGTTGTCGGTTTTCGTAGAAGTGCAGTAATGTTACAGGAAAATATATATTTTTTTTAATATAGCCAAACCAAAACAAATACAAATATTGAAAAATTAATTTTATAAATAAAATTCAAAGCCATAAATATTGGTAGATAGTGGGTGCTACAGTTGGTTGTATTTCCATTCTATTTGAATTTCAAAAGTACAAATTTTGAAAATCCATTATCAGACGTACATAGTGCAAAATAACCTATCTTCATGATTCAACCAATTTTTGCCGTAAAAGAAAAATTACGAATTTGGAAAACAACTTTTTATTTTGCGTGTCTATGCAGTCAGAGGAATGTATACACCGAATTCCATGATTCCATTTGTTTGGTACCATTTTTACCCCCTTGACGTTTCTACGCAATTAGAATTTTATCATTCTAGTTGTAGTCGTTTAGTTGGTACTATTTTTATACCTCTGTACCATTGTATCCCTTGAAAGTACTAATTTCGAAAAAAATCGTCTATTTCCGTGTCTTCGCAGTCAGAGGAATGTATACTCCGAATTTAATGACTCTAACTGCGGTCATTTGATTGGTACTATTTTTATCCCCTTCTTTCATTTTAACCCCAAAAAGTACGAATTTTAAAAAACCCGTGTATTTTACTTATCTATGCAATCAGAGGAATGTATACACCGAATTTCATTATTCTAGGTACAGCCGTTTGGTTGGTACCATTTTTTATCCCTCTATTCCTATTTTACCCCTTAAAAGTACGAATTTGGAAAAAATACTTTTATATTATGTATCTACTCAATTAGAGGAATGTACACACCGAATTTCGTGTTTCTAGCTGTTGTCGTTTAATATGTACCATTTTTATCCCTTTTTTACCCCATTTCACCCCCTACAAATAAGAAGAAGAATGGTGCACGTTTTTGCTATAAGGGCAATGCGCATACCAAATATCAAGCAAATATAAACAGAAATATTCAAAAAACATGCTTAAATACGCTAAAATATTAGGGATTATTATGGGTATTTTTAGTCCTTGTGAGGGAAAAATTTTTCCCTTTGGGCCGATTTCGCCCAATTTCAATCCCAACCGATCTACGACTATAAGACGCATTTATGGAAAATTTGAACGTTCTAGCTCCTTTCGTTTAGATGCTAGCGTGCTTTCAACAGACGGACAGACGGACGGACGGACATGGCTAGATCGTCTTAGAATTTTATGACGATCAAGAATATATATACTTTATAGGGTCGCAGGTCGATATTTCAAGGTGTTACAAACAGAATGACAAAGTTAGTATACCCCCATCCTGGAGGTGGAGGGTATAAAAATACTTTTATATTATGTATCTACTATATTAGAGGAATGTACACGCCAAATTTCGTGTTTCTATCTCTTGTCGTTTGATAGGTACTATTTTTATCTCTTTTCGTCCCATTTCGCCCCCTACAAATAAAAATCACTCTATGGTGCCCTTTTATGCTATATAGGGAATGCGAATTGCAAATATCAAGTAAATACAAGCTATTATGTTCAAAAAACATGCTGAAATACTCTAAATATTAGGGGTATTTTCGGTCCATGTGAGGGAAAAATTTTTCCCTCTGGGCCGATTTCACCCACTTTCAATCCCAACCGATCTGCAACCATAAGACACATTTAGGAAAAATTTGAACCTCCTAGCTCATTTCGTTCGGCCGCTATCGTGCTTTCAACAGACAGACGGACATGGCTATATCGTCTTAGAATTTTACCACGACCCAGAATATATATACTTTATGGGGTCTCCGATGAATATTTTAAGGTGTTACAAACGGAATGAAAAAGTGAATATACCCCCATCCTGGAGGTGGAGGGTATAAAAATAAAAGTGAATGCTTTTCTACCTTTCAAAATCTGCTTTCCTCTTTTTCTGCAGTAAATAGGCCTCTTCAGCAAACTTTTCTACGGTGTTTACTGTGATATTATTTTCAGTGTATACACATATATGTATATACGTATATTACTATGCATGTTTATTACTGTGTGTGCATTCAAGATATCCAACATGAGTGTTGGAGTGGCTGTGCGTGTGTGTGAAGCCATTATAATTTTAAATTTAGCAATTTATCTTTCGTTTTATGCCTTAACACAGAGCTAGTGTTTTTTCTTCATCTTCTTCTCATCGAATTCGCTCTATCTTCTTGACTTCGAATATTAAATTTAAAATTCTTTAGAATTAGTTTTGTTTAGTTTATTTGTTTTGATGTTGTTGTCCTTGCATTTGTAATGCCTCAATCTAGCACTGTGATGCAAAGAGGGTGTATATCATTCTAGATGTAGTCGTTTAGTTGGTACTATTTTTATCCCTCTGTATTCATTGTATCCATTGAAAGTACAAATTTGGAAAAATTATATTATGTCTCTACTCAGTTAGAGGAATGTACACACCGAATTTCGTATTTCTAGCTGTTGTCGTTTAATATGTACCATTTTTATCCCTTTTTGTCCAATTTCAACCCCTACGAATAAAAATCACTTTGTGGTGCACGTTTTTGTTATAGGGGGAATGCGCATAACCGATATCAAGTAAGTACAAGCAGACATATTGAAAAAATATGCTTACATACTCTAAAATACTAGGGAATATTATGGGTATTTTTAGTCCTTGTGAGGGAACAAATTTTCCCTTTGACCGAATTCGCCCAGTTTCATTCCCAACCGATCGACGACTATAAGACACATTTATGGAAAATTTGGACATCCTAGCTCCTTTCGTTTAGATACTAGCGTGCTTTAACAGACGGACAGACATGGCTAGATCGCCTTAGAATTTTATGACGATCAAGAAGGTTTCAAACGGAATGACAAAGTTAGTATACCCCCATCCTGGAGGTGGAGGGTATAAAAAATCGATGAACAAATGTAGAAGTTATGACCCTTCTTCAGAATTCTCCTAAAAATCGAACAATTGTATATAAGACATGACGGCACAAAAAAATTTCGGGGAAATATATGATTTTTTCGATTGCGTAAAAACTCGTGAACTGTAAGTATATCAGTATCAGTCGTCATTAGGGCGAAAGATTTTCTCTAAGGGCAGATTTTCCCCTTTCAATTTTCTGCTCTATGCCATTGAGAGGAATATTATTAATTTTGAAGATCCATTACGTTTCGGGCACACACACCTAATTGTATGATTCTAGCTACAACCATTTTCTTGGTATCAGTTTTATTCTTTTATCTCATTTTGACTGTAAAAGTGTGAATTTGGAGAAAAACTTTTGTTTTGAATTTCATGATTCTAGCTGCAACCGCTTTTTTGGTACCAAAATCGCATTTCGATCCTAAAGTTACGATTATCGAAATAATTCTATATTTTTCGTATATAGCCAGTCAAAATAATGGATACACCGAATTTCACTATTCTACCTGCAGCCGTTTGGTTGGTGCCTTTTTGGTCCGATTTTCCACCTAAAAGTACAAATTTCGAAAAATAAAAAAAATATGTTTCAATATATCCGACGATATCCGTCCGTCCGTCTGTTGAAAGTACTATAGCATCTAAACGAAAGGAGCCAGACGGCCAAATCGGTCCAGAGGGAAAAATTTTCCATAACAAGGACATAAAATACCCCCAATAACCCCTAATATTTCGAGTATTTAAGCACTCATTTTGAAATGGTACAAAAAGGGATAAAAATGGTACCTACCAAACGACAACAGCTGGAAACACGAAATTCGGTCTGTGTATTTCTCCAATTGAGTAGATACGTAAAATAAAAGTTTTCACCCAAATTCGTGCTTTTAAAGGGGTAAAATGGGAATTGAGGGATAACAAGTAAAAACGGCGTTAAGTTCGGCCAGGCCGAACTTTATATACCCTCCACCATGGATTGCATTCCACAGAGGTTGTCGGTTTTCGTAGAAGTGCAGTAATGTTACAGGAAAATATATATTTTTTTTAATATAGCCAAACCAAAACAAATACAAATATTGAAAAATTAATTTTATAAATAAAATTCAAAGCCATAAATATTGGTAGATAGTGGGTGCTACAGTTGGTTGTATTTCCATTCTATTTGAATTTCAAAAGTACAAATTTTGAAAATCCATTATCAGACGTACATAGTGCAAAATAACCTATCTTCATGATTCAACCAATTTTTGCCGTAAAAGAAAAATTACGAATTTGGAAAACAACTTTTTATTTTGCGTGTCTATGCAGTCAGAGGAATGTATACACCGAATTCCATGATTCCATTTGTTTGGTACCATTTTTACCCCCTTGACGTTTCTACGCAATTAGAATTTTATCATTCTAGTTGTAGTCGTTTAGTTGGTACTATTTTTATACCTCTGTACCATTGTATCCCTTGAAAGTACTAATTTCGAAAAAAATCGTCTATTTCCGTGTCTTCGCAGTCAGAGGAATGTATACTCCGAATTTAATGACTCTAACTGCGGTCATTTGATTGGTACTATTTTTATCCCCTTCTTTCATTTTAACCCCAAAAAGTACGAATTTTAAAAAACCCGTGTATTTTACTTATCTATGCAATCAGAGGAATGTATACACCGAATTTCATTATTCTAGGTACAGCCGTTTGGTTGGTACCATTTTTTATCCCTCTATTCCTATTTTACCCCTTAAAAGTACGAATTTGGAAAAAATACTTTTATATTATGTATCTACTCAATTAGAGGAATGTACACACCGAATTTCGTGTTTCTAGCTGTTGTCGTTTAATATGTACCATTTTTATCCCTTTTTTACCCCATTTCACCCCCTACAAATAAGAAGAAGAATGGTGCACGTTTTTGCTATAAGGGCAATGCGCATACCAAATATCAAGCAAATATAAACAGAAATATTCAAAAAACATGCTTAAATACGCTAAAATATTAGGGATTATTATGGGTATTTTTAGTCCTTGTGAGGGAAAAATTTTTCCCTTTGGGCCGATTTCGCCCAATTTCAATCCCAACCGATCTACGACTATAAGACGCATTTATGGAAAATTTGAACGTTCTAGCTCCTTTCGTTTAGATGCTAGCGTGCTTTCAACAGACGGACAGACGGACGGACGGACATGGCTAGATCGTCTTAGAATTTTATGACGATCAAGAATATATATACTTTATAGGGTCGCAGGTCGATATTTCAAGGTGTTACAAACAGAATGACAAAGTTAGTATACCCCCATCCTGGAGGTGGAGGGTATAAAAATACTTTTATATTATGTATCTACTATATTAGAGGAATGTACACGCCAAATTTCGTGTTTCTATCTCTTGTCGTTTGATAGGTACTATTTTTATCTCTTTTCGTCCCATTTCGCCCCCTACAAATAAAAATCACTCTATGGTGCCCTTTTATGCTATATAGGGAATGCGAATTGCAAATATCAAGTAAATACAAGCTATTATGTTCAAAAAACATGCTGAAATACTCTAAATATTAGGGGTATTTTCGGTCCATGTGAGGGAAAAATTTTTCCCTCTGGGCCGATTTCACCCACTTTCAATCCCAACCGATCTGCAACCATAAGACACATTTAGGAAAAATTTGAACCTCCTAGCTCATTTCGTTCGGCCGCTATCGTGCTTTCAACAGACAGACGGACATGGCTATATCGTCTTAGAATTTTACCACGACCCAGAATATATATACTTTATGGGGTCTCCGATGAATATTTTAAGGTGTTACAAACGGAATGAAAAAGTGAATATACCCCCATCCTGGAGGTGGAGGGTATAAAAATAAAAGTGAATGCTTTTCTACCTTTCAAAATCTGCTTTCCTCTTTTTCTGCAGTAAATAGGCCTCTTCAGCAAACTTTTCTACGGTGTTTACTGTGATATTATTTTCAGTGTATACACATATATGTATATACGTATATTACTATGCATGTTTATTACTGTGTGTGCATTCAAGATATCCAACATGAGTGTTGGAGTGGCTGTGCGTGTGTGTGAAGCCATTATAATTTTAAATTTAGCAATTTATCTTTCGTTTTATGCCTTAACACAGAGCTAGTGTTTTTTCTTCATCTTCTTCTCATCGAATTCGCTCTATCTTCTTGACTTCGAATATTAAATTTAAAATTCTTTAGAATTAGTTTTGTTTAGTTTATTTGTTTTGATGTTGTTGTCCTTGCATTTGTAATGCCTCAATCTAGCACTGTGATGCAAAGAGGGTGTATAAGTAAAATATCGAAAAAGCGTCTGTATCGCTTTTCCGATTTTTTAACAAATCGTCGGCGTAATACAATTTTGATCCATACGCCATTTTGGATTTTTTCAGCATTTGCAATTATGATTTCGAGCAATAAGAACAAGAATTGAAAAATCTTTAAAATTTTATTTTTTCGTTTCGTAGTTTTAGTGTCCTTTCTCTGGATCACAAGCAGATGAGTGGAGTATAATAACACCCACCAATATAACAATAATTTTCACCAAGATTATCTCAGAGACTGTTCCTTATTTACAAGTATTTAAATCAGTATTTTTCCGCTTAATCCTTTTGCCCATATTCGACTTAGTGAAAGTCCATATTGTTGCCACATCACCAGTTGCACTATCACAAGGACGACACTATGTTCCAAAGAAGAACAATGCTTATAGTACTGAATGAACACAAGATAGATGACAGAGAAGAGCGCACTAACATCAAACAGCATAAATCCATGGCAACCACATTGGACTTTATGCTCCACTCTGTCAGCAGACAGAGAAAATCCTTAGTTTTCCGTACAGTTTTTGGGCATTGCAGCAACTGTTGTTGCCACCATCGCCACCACCATCAGGATTGGTGCTTATGTTGTTGCTCATCCTCATAACCGAGTCTTATGGTAAATGTCAAAATGCTCGTTGGGAGAATTTATGAAAAAACAAATTATTCTGGCTTCCAAAGTGTCGGATCACCACGACAACGCCAAATTATTTCGTGAACAGTGCCGATTTAAGTGCAATGGGGGCCCAAAAAGAACAATATTTCTTTCAACTCCTAAATAGAGGAGAAAAAAATTTCATTCAGCTTCATCCTAAATTCTGCCTCATAGTAGTAGTAGTAGGTCGGTCTATAAAAATCGAATACAAAATGACTAAAAAACATAGTCGTACTGTATGTTACCTACCCTGCAGCATTCTCTTCCCTAAAATCCTTCAAAATGTCCCTAAACTAGAAACGATTAAAATTGCAAATCCTTAAAAATGAATTAAATCAGTCAAAATAAACGACTACTTCAGTCGTCAAATGGAATATTTAAATTTTATTACGACGTAAAATTTAAATTACAAATAAATAAACAAAAAGTAAGTGCTAAAACCAAACAATCCGGAACAATGACGGCAGCAGCAGCATAATCCCACAAGAATTATCTTAATCGACAGACTGATGGCGTGTGAGATTTAAGGCTCGCGCTACATGAAACCTACGCTATTCTTGAACAGCAGATTGAGCAACCCATAAGAATGGCACACTCACAAAAAACAGGGAGTTAAATAAAAACCAGAATATAAAATTAAAAGCTTACATATTTGTGAGGTCTGTGAAAGCTATTATAAATTGTGCTCAGCTTGGTTTGCCATCTGAAGGGATTAAAGCCGACTGACCCTTGGTTACTTTTACCATGATGATTACTTTTGGCTAACTGAAAGGAATATATTAATTGACACTACTAAAAGTGTCATAAGCGAAGCCCTCGTCTCGTACAACATGTAAGAATATGAAGAGTCCCCCGCACCTCTATAATTTTCAAGATAATTTTGAAAGCATTGGCTCAATGAAATATAATATTATTTCAAATTTATAAATCTTATAAATTTTAATAAGGAAGTAAGGGAGGTTAAAGTCGGACGTGACCGACTATATGATACCCTACACCTAGTCAATGTACCCTGTGGTGTAGTGTATAAGAAGGTCGTTACATTTGAACCTGGTATATATATAATACAAATTTCATACTTTGATCTGTATTTGTAAGAAAATTTGAACGAAAACTTAGAATGTGAGCTTTATATAAATCTTAACCGATCTAACACATTTTAGCATAGATTTTCTGAAATATAAGACGTTTTCCCAAATTTGATGAAAATCTGTTAAATACGTGGTTTCTAGAGCGGAAAGAATTAAATCGGGGAGTCTTTTATATGAGAGCTATATATAAATCTGAACCGATTTGACTCACTTTCGCCATGGATGTTTGTAGTTGAAATATGAAATATATATTTGACAAATTTCAAGCAAATCTGTTCAAATATGCTATTTTTAGATCAGAAATAATCAATTCAGAGTCGAAATTTGTATTGGAGCTATATATATATCTGAACCGATCTGGCCCATATTTACCAGAACTGTTTCTAGTTGAAATATAATTTGTTTTGCCAAATTTGAAGAAGATCTGTTAAAAACTGTGGTTTTTAGAACAGAAAGAGTCAAATCGGAGGAGACATTTGTATGGGAGCTATATATAAATCTGAACCGATGTGACCCACTTACGCCATAGTTGTCTGTAGCTAGTTTGACAAAATTTTAAGCAAATCTGTTCAAATATGCCATTTCTAGAGCGGTAATAATCAATTCTGAACCGATCTGGCCCATATTTACCAGAGCTGTTTCTAGTTGAAATATAATTTGTTTTGCCAAATTTGAAGAAAATCTGCTAAAATATGTGGTTTCTAGAGCGCAAAAGTCAAATCGGGAGTGACATTTGTATGTGGCTATATCTAAATCTGAACCGATCTTAACAAATTTCTGCATAGGTGTTTCTAGTTGGATTATAAGATGTTGTGCCAAATTTAAAGAAAATCGAGTACAATATGTGGGTTCTAGAGCTGAAAATGTCAAATCGGAAGCGCCATTTGTTTGGGGGCTATATCTAAATCTGAACCGATTTGCCTCAAATTAAATAGCGTTCGTCCTGGATCCACAAAACTTAGTTTTTCCAATTTTTGTTAAGATCGGACTATAATTGCGACTTGTAATTTGATTACAACAATATATGGACAGACGGACATTGCTAAATCGACTCAGAAAGTGATTCTAAGCCGATCTGTATAATAAACGATGGGTCTAACTCGTTTCATTTTGGATGTTACAAACAAATGCACAAAGACATAATACTCTCGTGGAGTGTATAAAAATCAAAGCGTCCATATGTTGATATAGAGCGAAAAGTTTGCAGATGTAAAAACATCAGAAAACAAGTAGAGAAAGGCTTAAGTGGGGCGGGACCTGAAAATAAGTATGGGACTTGGAAAGTGTCCTATAACATGGACCGATGATACCCTCTTTCACAATGTGTGTTTCCAGTTCTGTTCTGATCTTGTTAAACTATAAAACGCATATAAAGTAAAATCGGCGACATTTGTATGGGACCTATATATAAATCTGTACCGATTTGACCCCTTTTCAATAGAGATCTATATATAAAAATGAATTTGTGTTTGTAAGTTTGTGTGTTTGTTCTTTATAGCAGCCTAAACTACAGGACCGATCTTCTTGAATTTTTTGTGTTCATGCTAAGCCGGTGGTGAAAATAGGCTATATAAATTTTTGATATTTTCAGTGGGCGTGGCACATCCCACACAAATTGGGGATTTATTCGATTTTTATAAATTAGCATATTCGGAGTACTGTTGCAGATAGAGTCTTGAATTTTTCTGAAAGTTCACTAATTATTAGTCTGCACAGTTGTGCCAAAAATGGACGGTATTGAAAAAGTGGGCGTGGCATCTCCCATACGAAGTTAAAACCTTTTATTGAATATTGTCAGTTCTATGACACCTAGAGTACTGAAATTGTTGTAAGTGCATCTAGGATCAATGGGCATAGTTGTGCCAAAAATGGGCGCTATTGGAAAAGTGGGCGTGGCACCTCCCATACGAATTTAAAACCCATTTTCGAATATATTCCGTTCTGTGACAGATACAATACTCAAATTTTGTGTCAGTACATCTAGCATAAACGTGCGTAGTTGTGCCGAAAATAGGCGGTATTGGTAAAGTGGGCGTGGCACCTCACATACGAAGTTAAAACCCATTTTCGAATATATTCCGTTTTATGACAGATACAATACTGAAATTTTGTGGGAGTAGATCCAGTGTAAATAGTTGTGCAAAGATGGGCGAAAAGTGGGCGTGTCCCTTCCCATACGAAAAGAAAAACCTGTTTTACTATATTCGACACCGAGACTCCGAAATTGTTGTGTGAGTTAATTTAGTTGTAACCTGCTTAGACAATAGTAAAGAAAGTTTACAAAAAAATAAATATTCATTCGTCAAATGTCGACTTTTAGTTTTTGTATTGCTTGATTACCCAGCAAAAATATAGTACCTAAAGAAGTGAAAAAGATTTTCATCTTGTGATTCGGAAGTAGTGAAAATTGGGATCTTCTCCAATGAATTTAACATGGATTTGTCATAGGGGGGATGCCCTTTATGTTGAACGACTCAAAAGTTATTTTAAAGTGTTGCAAAGGAACCACTTTATCACTAGTTTCCATTTCTGTTTTAAAAAATCCGCCGCTACCGGGGGTAGAACAGCGGACCTTCTGGTTGCTACTACGGCACCCTAACCATCTCAGCTATCCTCTGTTCTGAGTGCTTAATAACTAAAGCAAGCCATTTTGTTCGTTAGAACTGACAATAGGAAATTTTTACAAAATATTTATTTAATATGAACTAATATATAACGAAAATAAATATAATAAATACTAATTAAATAAATTGACACTACTTGTTATACACTCCACGAGAGTATTATGTCTTTGTGCATTTGTTTGTAACACCCAAAAGGAAACGAGATAGACCCATTGTTAATTATACCGATCGTCTTAGAATCACTTTCTGAGTCGATTTAGCAATGTCCGTCTGTCTGTCTGTCTGTCTGTCTGTCTGTCTGTCCGTCCGTCCGTCCATATATTCTTGTAATCACGATACAGGTCGCAATTGTAGACAGAACCAAATGAAACTTTGCACAACGATGTTTTTCGGGATAAGGACGAACGCTATTTAATTTGAAGAAAATCGGTTCAGATTTAGATATAGCCCCCATACGAATTTCACTCCCGATTTGACTCTTTTCACTCTAGATACCACATATTACAACAGATTTTCTTTAAAATTGGCAAAACATCTTATATTGTAACTAAAAACACCTGTGGTAAAAATGTGTTAGATCGGTTCAGATTTATATATAGCTCACATACAAATTTCTCTCCCGATTTGACTTTTTCCGCTGTAGAGACCACATAATGTTTCAGATTGTCTTCAGATTTGGTAAAACATCTTATATTTCCACTAGAAACACCCATGGTGAATATCGGTCAGATCGGTTCAGATTTATATATAGCTCCCATACAAATTTCGCTCCCGATTTGACTTTTTCCGCTCTAGAAACCACGTAATGTATCAGATTGTCTTCAGATTTGGTAAAACATCTTATATTTCAACTAGAAACACCCATGGTGAATATCGGTCAGATCGGTTCAGATTTATATATAGCTCCCATACAAATTTCGCTCCCGATTTGACTTTTTCCGCTCTAGAAACCACATATTGTATCAGATTGTGTTCAGATTTGGCAAAACATCTTATATTTAAACTAAGACCATCTATGGTGAAAATAGGTCAAATCGGTTCAGATTTAGATATAGCCCCCATACAAATGTCGTTCCCGATTTGACATTTTCCTCTGTAGAAACCACATATTGTACTCGATTTTCTTTAAATTTGGCACAACATCTTATAATCTTACTAGAAACACCTATGCAGAAATTGGGTAAGATCGGTTCAGATTTAGATATAGCCCCCATACAAATGTCGCTTTAAAAGTCACATATTGTGCTCGATTTTCTTTAAATTTCGAACGACATCTTATAATCTAACTAAACAAAACTATGGTGAAAGTGGGTAAGATTGGTTCAGATTTAAATATAGCCCAAATTCAAATGTTGCTCCCATAAGTTTAACCGATTTTGGCAAAACTATACCTTTTATCTTTCACCTATTTCGTTCCAGGTTTCAATATATCCTCATACAAATGTCCTTTCCGATATAAAATTTTTTGTCAAACACATACATTTACTGGATACAAAAAACCTTCCCGTTTTCACTTTTTCACCGAATTGAATTGTATTCGGATTGAAAGTGGAGTGTATCATAGAGTCGGCCCCGTCCGACTTTAGCCTTTCCTTACTGGTTTTTTGTATAAGTTTTGCATACTCTGAAGCAAAACTATTTGTTTGATTTTTATACACTCCACGAGAGTATTATGTCTATGTGCATTTGTTTGTAACACCCAAAAGGAAGGGAGATAGACCCTTTGTTAATTATACCGATCGACTTAGTATCACTTTTTGAATCGATTTAGCAATGTCCGTCCGTCTGTCTGTCTGTCCGTCCATCTATTCTTGTAATCACGATACTGGTAGCAATTGTAGACAGAACCAAATGAAACTTTGCACAACGAAGTTTTTCGGGATAAGGACGAACGCTATTTAATTTGAAGAAAATCGGTTCAGATTTAGATTAGCCCCCATACGAATTTCACTCCCGATTTGACCCTTTTCACTCTAGATACCACATATTTTAACAGATTTTCCTCAAAATTGGCAAAACATCTTGTATTTCAACTGGGAACACCTGTGGTAAAAATGTGTTAGATCGGTTCAGATTTATATATAGCTCCCATACAAATTTCGCTCCCGATTTGACTTTTTCCGCTCTAGAAACCACATATTTTATCAGATTGTCTTCAGATTCGGTAAAACAACTTATATTTAAACTAGGAACACCTGTGACGAAAATAGGTCAGATCGGTTCAGATTTATATATAGCTCCCATACAAATTTCGTTCCCAATTTGAATTTTTCCGCTCTAGAATCCACATATTTTAACAGATTTTCTTCAAAATTGGCAAAACACCTTATATTTCAACTGGAAACATCCGATGTAAAATGTGTTAGATTGGTTCAGATTTATATATAGCTCCCATACAAAATTCCCTCACAATTTGAATTTTTCCGCTCTAGAATCCACATATTTTAACAGATTTTCTTCAAAATTCGCAAACCACCTTATATTTCAACTGGAAACACTTGTGGTAAAAATTTCGCTACCAATTTGAATATTTCCGCTCTAGAATCCACATATTTTAACAGATTTTCTTCTAAATTCGCAAAAAACTTTATATTTCAACTGGAAACACCTGTTGTAAAAATGTGTTAGATCGGTTCAGATTTATATATAGCTCTCATACAAATTTTGTTCCCCCAGAAACCGCGTATTTTCAGAGAATTTCTTAAAATTGAGCATAACACGTTATACTTCAACAAGAAGAACTTATTGTGAAAGTTAGTCACTTGATTCCATGTTTGGATATAGTACCGATACAAATATTCTTCTCGATTTGACAAATTTGGTCAGGTCATATCAGCCTATGATTAGGAAATATACAAAAATTCTTCCCGTTTTCAATTTTCTACCGAGTTGAATTGTATTCGGATTGAAAGTGGAGTGTATCATATAGTCGGCCCCGCCCGACTTTAGCCTTTCCTTACTTGTTTTTATTGATATTATGTCGTATAAATAATTAATAAAAATATGAATTATTTTAAGTACATTAAAAAACAATAAAAATAAAGCAAATAAAATAAAATAAATAAGATGTTAAAATTATACAAAATTAAACATTGTTTATTTATAAAAGTAATAAAAAAAGTTTTTTCCCTAGCCACGATTCGAACCTGAGACCTTTGTGACCCCATAATAAAAGGTCGTTCCCATTCAGTTGTGAAAATGCTATTCATAAAATGTTACGGAATATTAACAAATTATTGATTTTTTGGAAGTTGTTTAAAAGAACTTCCTCAAAAAAAATCAAAGCGTCAACATGATTATATAGAGCGAACAGTGTACAGAAGTAAAGACATCAGAATACAAGTAAGAAAGGTTAAAGTCGGAGGTGGCCGACTATGTGATACCCTTCATCTAGACATTATACCCTGTGGTGTAGGGTATAAAAAGGTCGTTACATTTCAACCGATATGCAATACTGCTACAAATTTTATACTTATATATGTATTTGACTTTAAATAGGAGCTATATATGTAAATCTGAAATATAAGACACTTTCTCAAATTTGATAGAAATCTGTATTGTATTGGACCTGTATATAAATCTAAAGCTATTTAGCATATTTTTACCAGAGCTGTTTCTAGTTATAATATGTATGTATTATGTATTATGTTGCAACTAGAAACATATATAGTGAAAGTGGGTTAGATCTGTTCAGATTTATATACAGCTCCTACATATATTTCGCTCCCGATTTGAAGTTTTCTGTTCTCGAAACCATTTACATATTTTGATTGATTTTCATCAAATTTAGCACAAAACCTTATATTTTAACTGGAAACATCTATAGTGAAAATGCGTTAAATCGGTTCAGATTTATATATAGGTTTCATAAACAACTGGCCGATTTTACTTTTTCTACTCTAGAAAAAAAGATATTTTAACAGATTTTGATCAGAAGAAGTCGGGAGCGAAATTTGTATGGGAGCTATATATAAATCTGCCAATTGTAAATAAATTTGCATTCTATTAAATATAGAAGCAAAATGGTCTTGAGCCAGGACAATATCCCAGTTCAAATCAAATATTGATTACAGACCAAAAAAATGCAAACGAAAAAACTAAAACAAATGAGCGTTGGCACGGCAGAAGTATTGCTGGGCAAACTATACCTGCATATACACATACTTACATATGCAACTCAATGAGATGCTTTCATGTGTGATTTATTACTTGGTGCGATTTTTTAAACGCAAATTCGGCAAGTGAGTTGTGCTTCTCGTTCGTTTGTGAGAATCATCTCCTTATAGAGGCCGGGTTTGATGTTGAAAAGTCGCTGCGAAGCCACTTGAAAAGACTTTTGACATGGTCGAAATCATGATCGTGGTAGTCTGCAGCCAAGTATTAAATGTCACCATGCCATTTGTAAATAAATTTGCATTCTATTAAATATAGAAGCAAAATGGTCTTGAGCCAGGACAATATCCCAGTTCAAGTGAAACATTTTGCCAAATTTGAAGAAGATCTGTTAAAATATGTGGTTTTTAGGGCAGAAAACGTCAAATAGGGAGCGAAATTTGAATGGGAGCTATAAATAAATCTGAACCGATCTGACCTATTTTCACCATTGGTGTTCCTAGTTTAAATATAAGATGTTTGGCCAAATCTGAAAACAATATGATATAATATGTGATTTATAGAGCGGAAAAGTCAAATCGGGAGCGAAATTTAAATGGGAGCTATATATAAATCTGAACCGATCTGACCCATTTGCACCATGGCTGTTTCTAGTACAAATATACGATAATTCGCCTAATTTGAAGAATATATGTTAAAATATGTGGTTTCTAGAGCAGAAGAAGTCAAATCGGGAGCGAAATTTGTATGGGAGCTATATATAAATCTGACCTATTTTCACAATAGGTGTTCCTAGTTTAAATATAAGATGAAGACAATCTGATGTAATATGTGGTTTCGAGAGTGAATAGATAATTAAATAGCGTTCGACCTTGTCCCGAAACACTTCGTTGTGCAAAGTTTCATTAGAATCGGACAATAATTGCGACCTGTATCGTGATTACAAGAATAGATGGATAGACAGACAGACGGACTAAATCGATTCAAAAAGTGATAATTAACAATGGGCCTATCTCCCTTCCTTTTGGGTGTTACAAACAAATGCACAAAGACATTATACTCTCGTGGAGTGTATAAATATGTATTTTTGCATGTCTGAAGGTTTTTTTGGTTTTAACCATTGTTGACGTATATCGAAAATCAAATGCATTATGAGACTCCTAGTTGGCAATACGGCCATGTTCACAGAATAAGTCAACTCTCACTCCAAAGTGATGTGATGTGAGTGACTGCTTCGGGTAAAGTGGCGGCATAAGTAAGGAGATTAACACTTAACTTACACGGAAACTTGTGCAATTCGTCCACGGAGAGTCACACTGGCATATCAGCTGGCTGCATGATAAAGCATATGCGGCTGCACGGACGGACAATTGGTTGGTGGGATGTACCAACGTTTTGGTTGTTACCACACCCGAACACACATGGAGAGAGTGTGTGCGGTTAGAGCTTTTCGGGGCTTTCATACACATATCTGCATTTTGGGCGAATTATATTCACTTTTAAAGCCGACCAGTTAATTCAACATCTCTTGAAGCAAAATACTTGAAGAATTTAGTATAGTACTATGAACACTAGTTGTTAAATAATCATATTAATAAGAATATAGATAAATTCTGTTGGAAATGTATGCACAGCAAAAAAATCTCCCAAGGCGCTTCAAATTAGCACAGTTGAAAGATCCGTAAATTTCGTCTCAGCAAAATTAGTTCAATTTCTTGTTGCCTCTCTTCTTTTTGGAATTAAACCCTAATCGAAATTAACCTTTATGTTCTTTATAAACAACGTTGAAAATAACAGCTGTATTTTGTAAAGTTTGGCATCGCTTATTGAAAATATTTGTGTGTGTGTATGTATTGAATGAATATTGATTGAAAAACTCATTAGCAATTTACAATAAACAATATTTACTTATCATAAATTCATAATCAAGCCTTTTGGTAAAACTTTGTCTTGCCTTGCTATCGCCATGGCTGTTGCCACCCAGGAAACTTCATCGTGTAAGTTACGAACATTTGCCAACATCTTCCTGGTCTGCCTCGGATGGAATCAATAGAAGTTTTCCTCAAACGATTTAATGATATTTTACGCAAACGACAGCTGTCAGGACAACAGCAAAGATATTGAATCTGTAACAAGAAATGCAATTACAAAATATGTACATACATGCATATGTATGTAGTTACACTGCAACTACTTGTATATGAGGCATTCTATTTCGTTGGAGATTCAAATAGTATTTGTATACCCTCCACAAGGTAAAATCTCGTTATATTTTAACTAGACGCACCTATGATGAGAGTGGTTGACATCCATTCACTTCCCATACTAGTGTCCTTCCCGATTTTACTTTTTTATACCCTCCACCTCCAGGATGGGGGTATACTAAATTTGTCATTCCGTTTGTAACACCTTGAAATATCGACCTGAGTATATATATTCTTGATCGAAATAAAATTCTAAGACGATCTAGCCATGTCCGTCCATCCGTCTGTTGAAAGCACGCTAGCATCTAAACGAAAGGAGCTAGGTCGTCCAAACTGGGCGAAATCGGTCCTAAGGGAAAAACTTTTCCCTTACAAGGACTAAAAATACCCATAATAAACCCCTAATAGTTTAAAGTATTTAAGCATATTTTTTCAATATGTCTGCTTGTACTTACTTGATATTAGGTATGCGCATTCCCCCTATAACAAAAACGTGCACCATAAAGCGGTTTTTATTCGTAGGGGGTGAAATAGGGCAAAACGGTATAAAAATGGTACACATCACACGACAACAGCTAGATACACGAAATTCTGTGTGTACATTCCTCTAATTGAGTAGATACATAATATGAAATTATTTTTTCAAAATTGGTACTTTTAAGGGATAAAATGGGGATAAAGGGATAAAAATGGTACTAACTAAACGGCTGCACCTAGAATAATGAAATTGGTATATACACTCCTCTGATTGCGTAGACACGTAAAATAAACGGATTTTTCGAAATTCGTACATTTTGGGGTTAAAATGAAGAAGGGGATAAAAAAAGTACCAACCAAATGACCGCAACTAGAATCATGGAATTCGGAATATACATTCCTCTGACTGCATAGACACGAAAAATAAAAGTTTTTTTCCAAATTCGTATTTTCAAGGTATACAATAGGTACAGAGGGATAAAAATAGTACCAACTAAACGACTGCATCTATAATAATGAAATTCGGTGTATACATTCCTGTGAATGCGTAGACACGTAAAATAAAGGGATTTTTCCAAATTCGTACTTTTTGGGGTTAAAATGGAAAAAGGGGATGGGAATGGTATCAACCAAATGGTCGCAGCTAGAATCATGGATACATTCCTCTGACTGTATAGACACGCAAAATAAAAAGGTTTTCCCAAATTCTTAATTTTTACTTTTACGGCAAACATTTTTTGAATCGTGAAGTTAGGTTATTTTGCACTATGTATTTTAGATAAAGGATTTTCAAAATTTTGACTTGTAAAATTAAAATAGAATGGAAAAACAACCAACTGTAGCAACCACTATCTACCAATATTTATGGTATTTAAACTTTTTTGAAAATATAAATATAATAATATTTATTTTTTAACTGACTTGAAGTATTATTTCGATATATATAGTGTAAACGTATTGGTTGCCTTGTCTAATAAGCGTGGTTTGAAATAATAAAAATATTATATTTATTTATAAAATTATTTTCTCAATATTAGTATTTGTTTTGGTTTGACTATATTAAAAAATTCTATATTTTCCAGTAATATTACTGCACGTTTACGAAAATCGATAGCCTCTATGGAATGCAATCCATGGTGGAGGGTATATAAATTTCGACCCGGCCGAACTTAACGCCGTTTTTACTTGTTTACTCTAAAAACCAACCTTGCCCGATTTTTGCCAAACTTGTGGGTTCGATTCCCACCAGGGACTCTGACCTGTGGCTGCAATAACTATCTACAATGGTCTTAGTCACAATTCCTGGATCAAAAATTAGAACATAAATTTACTTTGTATTGTAATTCATAGCAAACAACTAAATAAGTATATAGTCGCATACAAACTAAAAACAGAACACGTTATATTTCAACTAGAAGCACAATATCGTGAAAGTGGGTCACATCGGTCGGTGATATAGTACCCATACAAAAATCCTTCCCGATTTCACGCATTGAATTGTAATGGGATAGGAAGTGGAGGGTATCAGATAGTCGGTCCCGCCTGACTGTAGCCTTTTCTTACATATTTTTAATTCCCGTTTATGCGATACATACTCAGAACGTGATAGCGAGTAGTTGCTGAGATATCAAAAAAAACAGTAGAAATACTCAAGTATATTTCATCATATTAATATTTTCCTGACATTTATATTTTGGAAAAAATCGGATCCCTGATCCTGAATTTTTTTATTATACACTCCACGAGAGTATTATGTCTTTGGGCATTTGTTTGTAACATCCAAAAGGAAACGAGATAGACCCATTGTTAAGTATACCAATCGACTTAGAATCACTTTTTGAGTCGATTTAGCAATGTCCGTCCGTCCGTCCGTCTATCCGTCTATGTTTGTAATCAGTCCAGGTCGCAATTGTTGTTAAAACAAACTGAAACTTTGCACAACGATGTTTTCTGGGATAAGGACGAACGCTATTTAATTTGAAGAAAATCGCTTCAGATTTAGATATAGCTCCCAAACAAATTTTGCTCCCGATTTTTCTCTTTTCACGCTAGATAGCACATATTTTAACAGAATTTCTTCAAATTTGGCAAAATATCTTATATTTCCACTAGAAACACCCATGTTGAAAATTGGTCAGATCGTTTCAGATTAATATATAGCTCCCATACAAATTTCGCTCCCAATTTGACTTTATCCGCTCTAGAAACCACATATTTTATTAGATAGTTTTCAAATTTGGCAAAACAGCTTATATTTAAATAATGAACACCTGTGGTGAAAATAGGTCAGATCGGTTCAGATTTTATATAGCTCCCATTCAAATTTCGCTCCCGATTTGACTTTCTCTGCTCCATAGTCGGGTGGGGCCGACTACAATTGCGACTCCCATTCAAATTTCGCTCCCGATTTGACTTTTTCTGCTCTAGAAACCACATATTTTAACAGATCTTCATCAAATCTTGCAAAACATCTTCTATTTAAACTAGGAACAGCTATGGTGAAAATAGGTCAGATCGGTTCAGATTTTTATATAGCTCTCATACAAATTTCGCTCCCGATTTGACTTTTTCCGCTCCAGAAACCACACATTTTATCAAATTGTCTTCAAATTAGGCGAAATATCTTATATTGCAACTAGAAACAGCCATGGTGAAAATGGGTCAGATCGGTTCAGATTTACATATAGCTCCCATAAAAATTTCGCTCCCGTATTGACTTTTTCCGCCCCAGAAACCACATATTTTCTCCGAATTTCTTCCAATTGATTGTGAAAGTTAGTCACTTAATTCCATGTTTGGATATAGTCCCGATACAAATATTCTACTTGATTTGACAAATTGGACCAGGTCATATTAGTCTGTGATTAGGAAACATACAAAAATTCTTCCCGTTTTCACTTTTTTACCGAATTGAATTGTATTCGGATAGAAAGTGGAGTGTATCATATAGTCGGCCCCGCCCGACTTTATCCTTTCCTTACTTGTTTTCAATTATTTAAATGTGAAATAACAACTGGCATATGGAGACATTTGCATCGTAAACATATTCTACTCTTATGCAAAGCATTTTTAAAAAATTTGATATTTCGTTCTTTCAATGGATGGACGAAGGAAATAATTGAAATGGTTGTTAAATGCTAAAATAATTCAGATAGAAACATGAAGTTTCAAGTATTTTTAAAAATATTCTTCTCTTTCATTTGATGCCCATATCGCCATTCTATGGCACGCCCAAGTACGCAACTAAATTATTAAAACAACTATATCCTTTGGAAAATAAAAGTCCTCTAAAAAGAACAAACGACCTCGAAATAAAAAAAAAACTGAGTATGCAGTTTTGCTATTAGTGACCTATAGTTTCAGTTCTATATAGTCTCGTTCTTAGCAGGATTATCGTTTCGCACGGAGGTATTGTAACAGCTTATGTGCAATTTTCCTCCCATTTATCCATTGAAATACCGAAATTTCAGATTTTTTTTTTTTTTCAAAAATTAGCTTTGTATAAGACTAGAACGTGTCTATGTCTGATTTGCAAAAAAATTTTTGTTGAGTCTTTTTTATATTTTGGTAACGATGTACAGCTTTTGGTTAGTACCACTTTCATCATTCTTTACCCTTTAAAAGTACGAAATTATAAATATCCCTTTATTACACTAGTCTACGCAATTTGAAGGATATATACACCAAATTTCATATTTGTAGCTGTTGTCGTTTGATTGATGTTCTTTTTGTCCCGTTTTGCCTCAATTTCATCCCCACCGTCCACACAATATGATAAAATCTAGTAAATATTTTTTAATTTGAATTAAAAAATACAATCCTACTTCTAGTATATGAACGTATAACGACAATATGTTTTGCTATTTGTTTCAAATAATATGAATAATATTTCTAAGTTCTAGTGCCACCAACAAATACTGCTCTTGTCTGATTTTGATATACTTCATTCAAGCCAGTGCCATCACATCGCTCCTGAGTATACTCAAGACAAGCGAATGCAGACATATGCGAAGAAGCGCATCACATCTGCTGAAGTGTCCCTTTGAATTTATACTTCAATGAATTTGTTTGAAATACAATTTTCTGGTCTGGCATAAAGAAGTTCTCTGTTCGAAGAAACCTAAACCACGGCAACAATCAAGCAGAGAACGGCAACACATGAAAACGCTCCACAAAAGGGTTTGCTTTTTGCTGTAACACAATACATGATTTCTATGTATTTTTTTCTGACATGTTTTCGATTTCCCTTTCAGTTGAAGTTTCTTTTAAATTTGGCAAAGTAATATTACTTATTTCGAGAGGAATATAATTTAGTTTCATGGCAAAAAGTTTGCAACTCAAAGAAATGGGAGAATTCGACAAAATTTAATATTAAGCCAAGATTCCGGGAATCACTAATTGAGTTCACTGCACTAGTTTAAAACTTGTTTGTTTAAACTTAATTTAAACATCTAAAATGGTGATAATTTCGACCGACCCGAATCGCATATACCCTCCATCATGGAGTGAATTCTACCGTATTACTGGGAGATTAGTGTACATAGACTTTGCGTAGAAGTGCAGTACCATATTAGGAAAATTATTATATTTTGACGCAAATTGTTAACTTTGTTATTTGTTAACTATTACAAAATACCACTTATGTTCAATGTTTTCACTATATTTTGATGTTTCATCGGTGAAATGTAGGAAAAAATATATAGTTGATAGAAGTTACTAAAAATTGTATATAGTCAAAACAATACTTATACAATATACGAGTTTATTAAAAATCTTAAAAATCCAAAAACCCTTTTATTTTGCGCCTCTAGACAGTCAGAGTAATGTTTATTCCGAATGTTATATTTACAGCTGCAGCCATTTGATGGGTATCAATTATATGCCCTTTTTGCCATTGTGAAAACATACTTTATTTTACGTTTTTTTACAATTCGAGGTGTGTACCCCCTCCACATTCCGTGTTTCTGCTGTTGTGGTTTGATCCGTAAGATTTTTGCCCATTTTTGCCCTATTTGAATAGGTTTAATAGGTACCATTTATATCCCTTTTTGCCCCATTTCACCCCCTACGAATAAAAATCACTTTATGGTGGCCGTTTCTATTATAGGGAGAATGCGCTTACCAAATATCAAGTAAGTACAAGCAGAAATATTGAAAAAATGTGTTTAAATACTCTAAAATATTAGGGGTTATTATGGGTATTTTTAGTCCTTGTGAGGGAACTATTTTTCCCTCTGGACCGATTTCGTCTACTTTCAATCCTAACCGATCTGCAACCATAAGACACATTTAGGAAAAAATTGATCCTCCTAGCTTCTTTCGTTTAGATGCTATCGTGCTTAGAATTTTATGACGATCAAGAATATACATACTTTATAGGGTCTCAGGTTGATATTTCAAGGTGTTACAAACGGAATGACAAAGTTAGTATACCCCCATCCTGGAGGTGGAGGGTATAAAAATAACAAGTAAAAAGGCGTTAAGTTCGGCCGGACCGAATCTTATATACCCTCCACCACGGAGTGCATTCCATAGCATTACCGATAGATTAGAGGCTGTCGACTTTATTAAAAAGTGAAGTAACATATTTTGAAAATTGTGATATGCGCATTACTATATTTGTATACTATTTCAAGCAATAAGGCATACTTATGGGCACTGTTTTAAAGAATTTTCATTGCTTCATTATTATAATATTAATAGTCTACTACTATATATAATACTGCAATAGTAATCACAAAGTGAACATGAGGGAGCCATCTTCAAATATGTACTCTAAATAGAGACAAAAATTTTCCTCAGGGCCGATTTCTCCCATTTGCAATTTACTGATTCAGCTACAAACAGAGTGACTGTATCAGTTTGATAAGAAAAGTACAAATATCAAAGATCTGTTATGATTCGCGTCTATATTGGAATGAACGCATTTAATTTCATGATTCTGGGTACATCCGTTTGCTAGGTACCTATTTATCATTTTTTAAAATATTGACCCTACAAGTATGATTTTGGAGAAATACTCATATTGTACGTGTCTAACAAAATAGACGTATGTAAATACTGAATTTCATGATTCTAGCTACAGGCGTTTGCATGGTACCAATTTCTTCCCGTTTTGATCCTTAAGGTATAAATAACGAAAGATATGTTTATTTTTCGTGTCTACGCAGTCATAGCAGTGTACACACCGAATTTCACTATTCTAACTTCAACACTATGATTGGTACCAATTTTATCCCTTTCACCCCATTTTCCGCCTAAAAGTACAAATTTCGAAAAAATCCTCTATGTTTTGCGTCTACGCAGTCAGATTGTATGCATTTATGTGACTGCGTAGAATTTCATGATTTTAACTTCAGCGGTTTGGTTGGTACCATTTGTATCCCTCTTTTCTATTTGCATCCCTTAAAAGTACAAATTCGAAAAATTTCTCAATTTTACGTGTCTAGGTAATTATAGGGACGTACACACCGAATTTCATGTTCTAGCTGTTGTCGTATCATTGGTACCATTTTTATCCCTTTTGTCCCATTTCACCCGCTAAATCTTTTTTGTACTTTTTGATGATTACACTTTACTAGAGGAAGGTACAAAACAGATTTCATGTGTATAAAAATAGGAAATTTAAAAAAAATAAATATTAGGGGTGTTTTCAGTCCTTGTTAGGGAAAAATTTTCCCCTCTGGGCCGATTTCGTCCACTTTCAATCCCAACCGATCTGCAACTATAAGACACATTTAGGGAAAATTTGAAGCTCCTAGCTCATGTCGTTCGGCCTCTATCGTGCTTTCAACAGACAGACAGGCGGACAGACAGACGGACATGGCTAAATCGTCTTAGAATTTTACCACGACCCAGAATATATATACTTTATGTGGTCTCCGTTGAATATTTCAAGGTGTTACAAACCCTCCATCCTGGAGGTGGAGGGTATAAAAATATATATTTTTCTTCCATTACCTATTTTTTCTTGTATTTTTCATTGTTTTTATACCTTGTGTTTATGAACTATTGGAAAAATTATCATTGATTTGATAATTGAGTCATTGAAATTTACAACATTAAAATCGGAGAACTTAAGAATCTGTGTGATTTTGTATAGAAAACACATTTCTAAACAATTTTTAGCCATTTTTCTACTTTAGCATTTTTTGCACACTATTTTGTTTGGTAACAGTACCACTAATATATTTATGTAAATGACTTATTGAGTAAGGAGTAAAATGCCGTTTTGTTTTTAGAAATCCGTTAGTAATTGACTGAGTTATTGAAGTTTCTGTTAATACTATTTTTTGCAAAATACAAGATTTGGTAATTCCAGTTCATATCTCTCATAATTTTACGAATTGAAGTCCAATAAAAAACCTAAAATCAGTTTGCCCTTCTGCAGTCCATCTTAAGCTCGTTCGCAAACTTCAGGTCGCAATTGTTGTCCGATTGATCATGTTATATTTCAATAGCCACCGTACCGTAATATGAACCATATGAGTTAATATTTTCAAATAGACCCCATTGGCCATCCAATTTTCATTAAAACCTAGGCTTTAGAAGTGATATCGCATAACTATTTCAAAGAGTATTGGACATTAAGCTGGGACACGAAAAAATTGATGTATTCACCATCCATAATTAAAATTTAAATTGTTATCTCCTATTTGTTTTTAGTTCGACATACACTGTGAAAGAGGGTGTCATCGGTCCATTATATAGGACACTTTCCAAAACCCCCACCGAATTGAGTTGCAGTGGTGTTGAAAGCGAAGGGTATCATATAGTCGACCCCGACCCATTTTAGCCTTTCCTTACTTGTTTTATATTTATTACTAAATCACTGCGTACATACACAAATGTATGTAATAATTAAACTAGAAACATATATGGTAACAGTGAGTTAGATCGTTTCAGATTTATATATAGCTCAAGTACAAATTTCGCTTTCGATTTGACTTTTTTCCGCTTTAGAAACCGCATATATACTTCCCATACAAAAATCGTTCCCTATATCACTTTTCCCGAAATCAATTGTAATGTAGAATGTGGAGGGTATCATATAGTCGGCCCGCCCAACTTTATCCTTTCTTCACTTGTTTTTTGTTACTTTTAACAAGTTTTTTTTAACTTTTCATAAACAAAAACTGATGGATGCTTCAAAAAAAAAATATTATGGCTAATAGTTCGTCCCTGCGTCAATCCGTCTGTGAACTAAACGATTTTGAAAACATGGGAACACCTGCTGTTAAAGTGGACCATGTTCTCATATTGCCACCTTGTTCTGGTGTAGACCTCACCCAAATAGACCTCCGATGCGATTTAGACGTATTTTCCACATCAGATTCTATTTCACACTTTCAGTAAAAGTGGAGCATAACGCAAAGATGTAGCCACCGCTCATATGTTCTTCCCGATTTGTTTACATAGCACTCAAGATTTAACTTATTTTACAATGGTTCTAATTCATGCAAGACATGTTTCTCTAAATCATTATACTGCAGATATCGGTTAAATAAAAATAATACTTCGAAATGTTTTTTTCAGTTTAATAATCTTTATTCTGTGTCACTTCGAATAGCAAAGACAGTTTTTCTTGAACACAAAGAAATCTTATAAAAATAAGAAGAAATTCTAAACGAATTAACGAAGTTGAAGGTTCTCCTTTGAATATTATTTGTTACGTATGTACACAAAACTAGAATTTTTTAATTCTCCAAAATATGTAATTTTATAGGACTAACTCGTTATGTTGCATATATGCAACATTGGGCATGAAAGGGTTAAGCCTTAGATTCCTGTGGCCCTAAGGAATTTTGGAAAATTCTCCAAATCTCTATCTTCAGCTGAAATATTAAAGAGTGGAACATAAAAACAAGTAAAAACGGCTTGCATGGATTGCATTCCACAGAGGTTGTCGGTTTTCGTAGAAGTGCAGTAATATTACAGGAAAATATATTTTTTTTTAGTATAGCCAAACCAAAACAAATACAAATATTGAAAAATTAATTTTATAAATAAATATAATATTTTAATTATTTCAAACCAAGCTTCTTAGGTAATGCTACCAATAAGTCAATTCAAAAAATAAATATTCTTATATTTATATTTTCAAAAATATTTTCAAAGCAATAAATATTGGTTGGTTGTATTTCCATTCTATTTTAATTCCAAAAGTACAAATTTTAAAAATCCATTATCAGTCGTAGATAGTGCAAAATAACCTAACTTCATGATTCAACTAATTTTTGTCGTAAAAGAAAAAGTACGAATTTGGAAAAAACTTTTTATTTTGCGTGTCTATGCAGGCAGAGGAATGTATACTCCGAATTTTATGACTCTAGCTGCGGTCATTTGATTGGTACTATTTTTATCCCTTTTTTAATTTTAACCCAAAAAGTACGAATTTCGAAAAATCAGTTTATTATCCGTGTCTACATACTCAGAGGAATGTATACTCCGAATTTCATGACTCTAGCTGCGGTCATTAGATTGGTACTATTTTTATCCCCGTTTTTCATTTTAACCCCAAAAAGTACGAATTTTGAAAAATCCGTGTATTTTACTTATCTATGCAATCAGAGGAATGTGTACACCGAATTTCATTATTCTAGGTAAAGCCGTTTGGTTGGTACCATTTTTATCCCTCTATTCCCATTTTACCCCTTAAAAGTACGAATTTGGAAAAAATACTTTTATATTATGTATCTACTCAATTAGAGGAATATACATACCGAATTTCATGTTTCTAGCTGTTGTCGTTTAATATGTACCATTTTTATCCCTTTTTTGCCCCATTTCACCCCCTACAAATAAGAATCACTTTATGGTGCACGTTTTTGCTATAAGGGGAATGCGCATACCAAATATCAAGCAAATATAAACAGACATATTCAAAAACAAGTAAGGAAAGACTAAAGTCGGGCGGGGCCGACTCTATGATACACTCCACTTTCAATCCGAATACAATTTAATTCGGTGAAAAAGTGAAAACGGAAAGGATTTTTGTATCCTGTAAATGTATGTGTTTGACCAAAAATGTTAAATCGGAAAGAGCATTTGTATGGGGTATATTGAAATCTGGAACGAAATAGGTGAAATTTATAATATGTATAGTTTGGCCAAAATCGGTTAAACATTTGGGAGCAACATTTGTATTGGGGCTATATCTAAATCTGAACCGATCTTACCCACTTTCTGTGTAGGTGTTTCTAGTTGGATTATAAGATGTTGTGCCAAATTTAAAGAAAATCGGGTACAATATGTCGTTTCTTCAGCGGAAAATGTCAAATCGGGCGCGACATTTGTATGGGGGCTATATCTAAATCTGAACCGATCTTACTTAATTTCTGCATAGGTGTTTCTAGTTAGATTATAATATGTTGTGCCAAATTTAAGGAAAATCGGGTGCAATATGTGGTTTCTAGAGCGGAAAATGTCAAATCGGGAGCGACATTTGTATGGGGGCTATATCTAAATCTGAACCGATCGTACAGAATTTCTGCATAGTTAGATTATAAGATGTTTTGCCAAATTTAAAGAAAATCGGGTACAATATGTCGTTTCTGGAGCAGAAAATGTCAAATCGGGAGCGACATTTGTATGGGGGCTATATCTAAATCTGAACCGATTTGCCTCAAATTAAATAGCGTTCGTCCTTGATGCACAAAACTTACTTGTGCCAATTTTTGTTAACATCGGACTATAATTGCGACCTGTAATTTGATTACAACAATAGATGGACAGACAGACAGACAGACAGACGGACAGACGGACATTGCTAAATCGTCTCAGAAAGTGATTCTAAGTCGATCGGTATACTTAACAATGGGTCTATCTGGCTTCCTTTTGGGTGTTACAAACAAATGCAAAAAGACATAATACTCTCGTGGAGTGTATAAACATGCTTAAATACGCTAAAATATTAGGTATTATTATGGGTATTTTCAGTCCTTGTGAGGGAAAAATTTTTCCCTTTGGGCCGATTTCGCCCATTTTTAAGACGCATTTATGGAAAATTTGAACGTTCTAACTCTTTTCATTTAGATGCTAGCGTGCTTTAAACAGACGGACAGACGGACATGGCTAGATCGTCTTAGAATTTTATGACGATCAAGAATATATATACTTTGTAGGGTCTCAGGTCGATATTTCAAGGTGTTACAAACGGAATGACAAAGTTAGTATACCCCCATCCTGGAGATGGAGGGTATAATAAAGATTCAAGATGGAGTTTTTGCTTTGTCATTGTGCAGTACGCCAGAATATTCAAAAATCCCTAACATAAAGTAGTTGTTTAGGTGTTTGCCTACTATTGTTGTTTATTGTTGAAATCGTTTTTATAACCCCGATTCCATATTATGAAATTCTTGGCTAATTTTATGAAAATTATTAAAGGTGTTGTTGGCACTTGCCACTAATGTCTTCAAACTGCCGAAATGGGAAAAAGAAGATCATTAACTTCACATTCAAATTAAGTGGATAAATTTATAATTGAATTGGTATAAATTTTAATTAGGCAACAAATTAGAGGCAACCCATCACCCTCCCTCCCCAATCCAATTCAAGGTACACAGCCCATTTGGAATTATGAAAAGATATGGTTTCAAATGTCTGACAAATTAACACGCCGAACATTATACACAGAAGTATATTAAAAATGTACATTAAAAATTACTAAATCCCATGCAGCCGTAGCCACACACACACACACTCATACACATCCAAACAACCATTAGGGAGTGTAAGGGCAATACAAAACGAGGCTGAAATTAGCCGTGAGTGTGCGTGTAATTTAAGCCTTTAATGCTACTCACAACAGCCAGCCAGCCAACCAACGAACCATCCAACCATCCAAAAAACAAACACAACACAAACGAAAATTCAATCTTAGAAACCTCTATGCGAACATCCTTAAAGCTTTTATGGCAAGCACATCCACACACGCACAGAAACAATGCGTGGCAGTAGTGCTTACAGTCGGCGTCAACTGGATAAGTGCACCAGAGACTTCTACCAACTATGCAAAAGTAATCAATCGATCACTAATCAAACAACAAAAAATATTTATTAGCGAAAATTTTACAAATTTTGCATCAGAGTGTGCAAAACTCATATGCAAACTCATATAATATATGGGCATTTCCGCAGAAAGGTCCACCAAGACCAAAAAATTAAAAGTTCTTGTAAACGCTTTGTTTTATTATATTTGTATAGAGAAATAATCAAATTTAACTTATGTAAACAAATTTTACTTTAATTCATATCCTATCTTGAGATATTTGATGCAAAGTCGCGCGAGTGAATATTTCTCTTGCTTATTTTGTTTTGATAAAAGTTCTTAAATAGAGACATTACACTTTGACTTTTGCTGTCTAAAATCTTTCAGGGAGTACAAAGAGTCAGAAAAGAAAGGATACGAAGTTATACGACTGCTATTAACTGTATCTTTTTGCTTTGCATTATCACATATTTCGATGTCACGTTCGACATGGAAAAACAACATTTGTTGCTACTGTGTCCAAAGTACATGCAGAAAGATCATAAAATTTTGAGTAAAAACAGAGATTTTTATACAATTTAAATAAAAATAAACATTACTGGAAAATGAGAAAATTTGTGACCTTGGTACTTCATTAAAGTTGGTCACGTGCGACATCTTAAGTGTGAAAATTAAAAATTAAAAAAAAATCTTACTTCAATAATTTATTTTTGTAAAAGAATACTTTTGTAATTTATTTATTAGCAGAAACGGAGGCAAAAAAGTAAAGAGAGCTTAAAATAGCGGTGAGAAAGTTGAAAGAAGATCAGCTAAAATTTCAAAATAATAAATTTTTTGCTGTTATTATTTGAGAATGAATACATTGAATACTTCTGTGGATTACAAAAAATGTATATTATCTATAATTTCGTAAAAATTGCAACTGAAACAACATAAATACCATGATGGAAAAAAATGTCACGTGCGACATGTCACGTTTGACCGGTCTTAAAATTAAATTACAAAAAAAGTATTAATAATTTTCGGATAAAATCAAAGCCATTTTTAAGAGACATCGGTACACAACGTTCTAAAATGGGTCACATTGAAATATTGCCACAGGTTTCGCTGAAATCGGCGTTTGAATTGTTGGTCACGAAAACGACTTCTGTTTTGGTCACGTGCGAATGCTTTGGTTTTTATACCCTACACCACTACGTGGTCTAGGGTATTATAAGTTAGTTTCGCGCCAAATGTTTGTAACACCAAGAAATAATCGAGCTAGACCCACCTTTAAGTATACCGATCGGCTTAGAATCACCAGCTGAGTCGATTTAACGATGTCTGTCTGTCCGTCCGTCCGTCCGTCCGTCCGTCCGTCCGTCCGTCTGCTGTCCATCTAAGCTTGTTCGCACTCTACAGGTCGCAATTGTTGTCCGATTGTAATGAAACTTGGCTAAAGTTATTTTTTCTGGCCAAGGACCATTGGTATTGAATTTGGAGGAAATCGGTTCAGATTTAGATATAGCCCCCATACAAATGTCACTCCCGATTTGACATTTTCCACTTCAGAAACCACATATTGTACCCGATTTTCTTTACATTTGGTACAACATCTTATAATCCAACTAGAAACATCTATGCTGAAATTGGGTAAGATCGGTTCAGATTTAGATATAGCCCCCATACAAATGTCGCTCCCTATTTCACTTTTTCCGCTCTAGAAACCACATATTGTACCCGATTTTCTTTAAATTTCGCAGAACATCTTATAATCCAACTAGAAACACGTACGCAAAAATTGGGTAAGATCGGTTCAGATTTAGATATAGCCCCCATACAAATGTCGCTACCGATTTAACATTTTCCGCTCTAAAATCCACATATTGTACCCGATTTTCTTTAAATTTGGCAGAACATCTTATAATCCAACTAGAAACACGTATGCAAAAATTGGGTAAGATCGGTTCAGATTTAGATATAGACCCCATACATATGTCGCTCCCGATTTAACATTTTCCGCTCTAAAATCCACATATTGTACCCGATTTTCTTTAAATTTTGCAGAACATCTTATAATCGAACTAGAAACACGTATGCAAAAATTGGGTAAGATCGGTTCAGATTTAGATATAGACCCCATACATATGTCGCTACCGATTTAACATTTTCCGCTCTAAAATCCACATATTGTACCCGATTTTCTTTAAATTTGGCAGAACATCTTATAATCCAACTAGAAACACGTATGCAAAAATTGGGTAAGATCGGTTCAGATTTAGATATAGTCCCCATACATATGTCGCTACCGATTTAACATTTTCCGCTCTAAAATCCACATATTGTACCCGATTTTCTTTAAATTTGGCAGAACATCTTATAATCCAACTAGAAACACGTATGCAAAAATTGGGTAAGATCGGTTCAGATTTAGATATAGCCCCCATACATATGTCGCTCCGGTATGTTTAACCGATTTTGGCCAAATTTTACATATTATATTTCACCAATAAACAGATATGGTGAAAGCGGGTCACATCGTTCCAGGTTTCAATATACCCCCATACAAATGTCCTTTCCGATTTAACATTTTTTGTCAAACACATACATTTACAGGATGCAAAAATCCTTCCCGATTTCAATTTTTTACCGAATTGAATTGTAATGTGATAGAAAGTCCTCCCGTCTTTAGCCTTTTCATACTTGTTTGGGAGATGCCCATATCTCCATACTTTGGTATAACCCAAATAGGGCCCAATCTGATCTATTACAGCTCTAGAAACTACACCTTACATCGTATCTTCATCAAATTTTGCAGATCATGATATTTTTCAACTAGGAATACCTACCGTGAATGAGAAATATATAGGCCCATGTTTTGGACCAGGCCCAAAATGTTGTTATCGGCCCCCTTTTAAAATGTCGGTCCGATTCATCCTATCACTACTGTATAATTTGTATTTGTCTGTACGATATACGTTAAATATGACTAAAGATGAATTTATAGTAACTGTATAATTTTTATGAACTACATAAAATTGCTTCCATGAAATACGTGGGTGTAGTAATCAAAGCGAGATACATACGAGGGAGTGGTGTAGGGTATTATATAGTCGGCCCCGCCCGACTTTAGCCTTTCCTTACTTGTTTTAGATTATCTTGAAAACGAAAAATTACCCAAAATCCACATTAGCACCAATTATACAGTTAATTAAGAGCTATAAGTTAAGCATATGGTCACGTTCGACATCATGGAAATGCCCATATGCAAATTTTCTCAAACTTTCGATGATATCCCCACCATAAAGTGTTGAGCTCTCTACGAATGCTGCGAAGACAGTATTTGAGTGGGCCATTAAAAATTTTAAATTTGAACTACCGAATACTTTGATTTTTATTTATTTTTATTTTAGTTTTTTCGTTTGCATTTTTTTTGGTCTGTAATCAATATTCGATTTGAACTGGGATATTTATATTTATTTTTATTTTTATTTTTATTTTTATTTTTATTTTTATTTTTATTTTTATTTTTATTTTTATTTTTATTTTTATTTTTATTTTTATTTTTATTTTTATTTTTATTTTTATTTTTATTTTTATTTTTATTTTTATTTTTATTTTTATTTTTATTTTTATTTTTATTTTTATTTTTATTTTTATTTTTATTTTTATTTTTATACCCTACACCACTTCGTGGTCTAGGGTATTATAAGTTAGTTTTCCGCCAAATGTTTGTAACACCAAGAAATAATTGAGCTAGACCCACCTTTAAGTATACGGATCGGCTTAGAATCGCCAGCTGAGTCGATTTAACGATGTCTGTCTGTCCGTCCGTCTGTCCGTCTGTCCGTCTGTCCGTCTGTCCGTCTGCTGTCCATCTAAGCTTGTTCGCACTCTACAGGTCGCAATTGTTGTCCGATTGTCATGAAACTTGGCAGAAGTTATTTTTTCTGGCCAATGACCATCGGTATTGAATTTGGAGGAAATCGGTTCAGATTTAGATATAGCCCCCATACAAATGTCGCTCCCGATTTGACTTTTTCCGCCCTATAAAGCACATATAGTACCCGATTTTCTTTAAAATTACCACAGCATCTTATAATCCAACTAGAAACACCTGTGCACAAATTGGGTAAGATCGGTTCAGATTTAGATATAGCCCCATACAAATGTCGCTCCCGATTTGACATTTTCCGCTCTAGAAACGACATATTGTACCCGATTTTCTTTAAATTTGGCAGAACATCTTATAATCCAACTAGAAACACGTATGCAAAAATTGGGTAAGATCGGTTCAGATTTAGATATAGCCCCCATACAAATGTCGCTCCCGATTTGACATTTTCCGCTCTAGAAACGACATATTGTACCCGATTTTCTTTAAATTTGGCACAACATCTTATAATCCAACTAGAAACACGTATGCAAAAATTGGGTAAGATCGGTTCAGATTTAGATATAGCCCCCATACAAATGTCGCTCCCGATTTGACATTTTCCGCTCTAGAAACGACATATTGTACCCGATTTTCTTTAAATTTTGCAGAACATCTTATAATCCAACTAGAAATACGTGTGCAAAAATTGGGTAAGATCGGTTCAGATTTAGATATAGCCCCCATACAAATGTCGCTCCCGATTTGACATTTTCCGCTCTAGAAAAGACATATTGTACCCGATTTTCTTTAAATTTTGCAGAACATCTTATAATCCAACTAGAAACACGTATGCAAAAATTGGGTAAGATCGGTTCAGATTTAGATATAGCCCCCATACAAATGTCGCTCCCGATTTCACTTTTTCCGCTTTAGAAACGACATATTGTAACCGATTTTCTTTAAATTTTGCAGAACATCTTATAATCCAACTAGAAATACGTATGCAAAAATTGGGTAAGATCGGTTCAGATTTAGATATAGCCCCCATACAAATGTCGCTCCCGATTTCACTTTTTCCGCTCTAGAAAAGACATATTGTACCTGATTTTCTTTAAATTTTGCAGAACATCTTATAATCCAACTAGAAATACGTATGCAAAAATTGGGTAAGATCGGTTCAGATTTAGATATAGCCCCCATACAAATGTCGCTCCCGATTTCACTTTTTCCGCTTTAGAAACGACATATTGTAACCGATTTTCTTTAAATTTTGCAGAACATCTTATAATCCAACTAGAAATACGTATGCAAAAATTGGGTAAGATCGGTTCAGATTTAGATATAGCCCCCATACAAATGTCGCTCCCGATTTCACTTTTTCCGCTCTAAAATCCACACATTGTACCCGTTTTTCTTTAAAATTGGCACAACATCTTATAATCCAACTAAAAACACCTATGGTGAAAGTGGGTAAGATCGGTTCAGATTTAGATATAGCTCCCATACAAATGTCGCTCCCGATTTGACTTTTTCCGCTTTAGAAACCACATATTGTACTCGATTTTCTTCAAATTTGACACAACATCTTATAATCCAACTAGAAACTCCTTTACAGAAAGTGGGTAAGATCGGTTCAGATTTAGATATAGCCCCCATACAAATGTCGCTCCCGATTTGACATTTTCCGCTCTAGAAACGACATATTGTACGCGATTTTCTTTAAATTTGGCAGAACATCTTATAATCCAACTAGAAATACGTATGGAAAAATTGGGTAAGATTGGTTCAGATTTAGATATAGCCCCAATACAAATGTCGCTCCCGATTTCACCTTTTCCGCTTTTGAAACCACATATTGTACCCGATTTTCTTTAAATTTGGCACAACATTTTATAATCGAACTAGAAACACCTATGCTGAAACTGGGTAAGATCTGTTCAGATTTAGATATAGCCCCCATACAAATGTCCTTCCCTCCGCTCTAGAAACCACATCTTGCACCCGATTTTCTTTAAATTTGGCACAACATCTTATAATCTAACTACAAACACCTATGCTGAAATTGGGTATGATCGGTACAGATTTAGATATAGCCCACATACAAATGTCGCTCCCGATATGACTTTTTCCGCTCTAAAATCCACATATTGAACCCGTTTTTCTTTAAAATTGGCACAACATCTTATAATCCAACCTATGGTGAAAGTGGGTAAGATCGGTTCAGATTTAGATATCGCCCTCATACAAATGTTGCTCCCCAATGTTTAACCGATTTTGGCCAAACTTTACATATTATATTTCACCAATAAACATACATGGTGAAAGCGGGTCACATCGTTCCAGGTTTCAATATAATTCCATACAAATGTCCTTTCCGATTTAAAATTTTTCGTCAAACACATACATTTACAGGATGCAAAAATCCTTCCCAATTTCACTTTTTTACCGAATTGAATTGTAATGAGATAGAAAGCATTTCCATTTCTTAACTTGTTTGGGAGATGCCCATATGTCCATACTTTGGTATAACCCAAATGGGGTCCCATTCTGATCTATTACAGCTCTAGAAACTACATCTTACATCGGATCTTCATCAAATTTTGCAGATCATGGTATTTTTCAACTATGAATACCTACCGTGAATGAGAAATATATAGGCCCATGTTTTGGACCAGGCCCAAAATGTAGTTATAGCCCCCTTTTTAAATGTCGGTCCGATTCATCCTATTACTACTGTATAATTTGTATTTGTCTGTCGGATAATTGGATCAATTACCATATTATTAACCATATTCGTCAAATATGACTAAAGATGAATTTATAGTAACTGTATAATTTATATGAACTACATTAAATTGCTCCCATGAAATAACTGGGTTTAGTAATCAAAGCGAGGTACATACGCAGGGAGTGGTGTAGGGTATTATATAGTCGGCCCCGCCCGACTTTAGCCTTTCCTTACTTGTTTTATTTTTATTTTTATTTTTATTTTTATTTTTATTTTTATTTTTATTTTTATTTTTATTTTTATTTTTATTTTTATTTTTATTTTTATTTTTATTTTTATTTTTATTTTTATTTTTATTTTTATTTTTATTTTTATTTTTATTTTTATTTTTATTTTTATTTTTATTTTTATTTTTATTTTTATTTTTATTTTTATTTTTATTTTTATTTTTATTTTTATTTTTATTTTTATTTTTATTTTTATTTTTATTTTTATTTTTATTTTTATTTTTATTTTTATTTTTATTTTTATTTTTATTTTTATTTTTATTTTTATTTTTATTTTTATTTTTATTTTTATTTTTATTTTTATTTTTATTTTTATTTTTATTTTTATTTTTATTTTTATTTTTATTTTTATTTTTATTTTTATTTTTATTTTTATTTTTATTTTTATTTTTATTTTTATTTTTATTTTTATTTTTATTTTTATTTTTATTTTTATTTTTATTTTTATTTTTATTTTTATTTTTATTTTTATTTTTATTTTTATTTTTATTTTTATTTTTATTTTTATTTTTATTTTTATTTTTATTTTTATTTTTATTTTTATTTTTATTTTTATTTTTATTTTTATTTTTATTTTTATTTTTATTTTTATTTTTATTTTTATTTTTATTTTTATTTTTATTTTTATTTTTATTTTTATTTTTATTTTTATTTTTATTTTTATTTTTATTTTTATTTTTATTTTTATTTTTATTTTTATTTTTATTTTTATTTTTATTTTTATTTTTATTTTTATTTTTATTTTTATTTTTATTTTTATTTTTATTTTTATTTTTATTTTTATTTTTATTTTTATTTTTATTTTTATTTTTATTTTTATTTTTATTTTTATTTTTATTTTTATTTTTATTTTTATTTTTATTTTTATTTTTATTTTTATTTTTATTTTTATTTTTATTTTTATTTTTATTTTTATTTTTATTTTTATTGTTATTTTTATTTTCAGGTTTATGTTTGACATTTGGGAAATATTAAAAACTTACTTCCAAAGTAGTGAGTCTTTCGAGAAGGGATCGGCCTTCATGAAGCTCATTTTCATTTCTGGGCTATGTCAATAAGCAAACTTGGCGCAAATGGAGTTCAGAGAACACACACGTGACTACTGAGAAGCCAATGCATCCACCACGAGTCACTGTTTCGTGTGGTTTTTGAGCTGTACTTCCAATAAAGCCTGAAATTTAAAAAAATAATCAGTACTTTTTTTAGCCGATTCTAATTTAAAATATTACTAAAAAATTAAAACGCGTTGTTCGTTTCGGAATCACTGTTTCCACTTAACTTTTGCAAATGAAGCGGACTGTAAACATTTGTATGTATGTACTCGTATATATGTAGCTATAAGAAGCAATACGGAAATGCACACCCAGGCACATGTTACACATTTTCACACATTAACGCATTTAGAAAAACATAACTATGAATTTTAATAGCTGCTCAGCTGTGAACAGCAATTATGCCATAAAACTGTGAACCCGTTCTCGCCCTCGTCCACGTCCGCCCAACAAAAGGACAACATAGACATAGCCGACGCATACACTCCACCCACCACCAAATCTTCCTCTTGTTTCCATCGCACTTTATTTCATCTATCCGCAGTGTACAATTATGACTGTCAAGAATGTCGTTGTTGTTGCTATTGTTGTTAATGTGTTATGATTTCTGTTGTGCTTGTTGTTGTAACGTTTATTAAGTCGTTGCTACTGTGACAGTGACATTACAACTTGGCTCATTAGTTCGTAAGTGTGGCCATTGTAATGTAAGTCTCAAATAACAATTATATCTTTGGGCCGAAATTTAAGTTTTCTGCTCGTATGCAACATTTGCAAGAAGCTTTACTTGGGATGACAACAGCCTACTTTTGGAAATGGTGACTATTTCTGATTTCATGTATAGAGGGAATTCCATGTTATATCAACGAAAAGTTTTCGATGATCGATGTTTCGATTTTAATGAAAATATTAAGTTATACGAGATTATTTAAAAAAAAATAAGAAAACTGCGACTTTGAAATTTTGCAAAATCTATTGAATCTCTTCTTTTAAAATTATTTGACACGTGTCTTAGGAACAAATCTTTAAATATTATTTGCAGTGTTACAGACATTGCAATTTCCACAACAATTGAAAATCTTGCTGACAAGTGTATATTCCAACCTTTATATATCAATTGGATGCAACTCATGCTATATTTGACTGTTATTCGGTAAGTGAGTTGTGGGTATTTTGATTCAGGTAATTTGCTGAAAAGAAACCACTTGAAGAAGGTCGTCATGGGCCGGAAATCATGATAGTAAATAAATTTGCATTCTCTAAAATATAGTTGAAAAAGGCCAAGAGCCATGATAATATCCCAATTAAAATCAAATACTGTAACTGGTTTTAAATTTGGCGAGAAACCAAAGCAAAGTTTAAATCTCAGTATTTAAAAAACAATGAAAAACTCTATCTTGAAATTTGGTACACTACTAGACAACTATATGAGCTTCCTTTTAAAAATACAATATGTTAAATTTTAAATATTACTTTTAAATATTAAAAACAAACAAAATAAGTAAGGAAAGGCTAAAGTCGGGCGGGGCCGACTATATAATACCCTACACCACTACCTGCGTATATACCACGCTTTGATTACTAATCCCAGATATTTCATGGGAGCAATTTAATGTAGTTCATATAAATTATACAGTTACTATAAATTCATCTTTAGTCAAATTTAACTAACATGGTAATTGATCAAAATTTCCGCAGATATTCCGAGTAAACTACAAATATAACATGATCTGGAAAAATTAATCAAGTTTCAATGACAAATACAGATTATACAACGGTAATAGGATGAATCGGACGGACATTTGAAGGGGGCCTTCAACAACACTTGGAGCCTGTGCCAAAACATGGGCCTATATAGTGGGTAGGTATTCCTAGTTGAAATATATCATGATCTGCAAAATTTGGTCAAGTTCCGATGTGAGATGTAGTTTCTATAGCTGTAATAGAGTAGAATGGGTCCCGATTTGTGTTATACCAAAGTATGGACACAAATGTTTGACTTTCATAGTATGTATTCTTAGTTGAAATATAATACAACAATGTCCGTCACTTGAACCAAATGATGTACATCTGAAACTATAGGTGAAATAGGGTTAATTGACGTTTTTTTCATTTTCTCATCATATTGCCCGTTAAAAGGACTACAAAGTTCCAAAGGATTCACTTTTTCCAAAATTATTTTTAATACTATGACACCGGTATAAATGCCAAATCAAAGAGGAGAATGTGTGCTAAAAATACTTTAAATTTTTAGCTCTTAAATGTCTCTTAAAAAGCAAGATATGAATTAACTAGAAAAACTATGTGGTAAATTTAAAAAAAATGTTAATGCTGAACTAACACAGATAAAAGCATAATATTTGAAGTATTTTTATACCCTACACCACATCGTGGACTAGGGTACTATTAGTTAGTTTTCCGCCAAATGTTTGTAACACCAATAAATAATCGAGCTTTAAGTATACGGATCGGCTTAGAATCACTTACATGAAGAAGTATATAAAATATTTTTTTTTTTTGAAAAAATGTATGCTTTGGAAATTTTTAGTCCTGTGAAGGGGCAACAGGACGAAGAAATGAAAAACTAAAAACGTCAAGTAACTCCATTTTGCCTATAGTTTCATACGTATATCATCCAGTTCAAGTATATCGACCTTTTTTAATTTTAACAAGTAAGGAAAGGAAAAAGTCGGGCGGGACCGATTATATGATACACTCCATTTTCCATCCGAATACAATCCAACTCGGTAAAAACGGGAAGGATTTTTGTATGCTTCCTTGTCATAAACTAACATGACCTGGTCCGATTTGTCACATCGAAAAGAATATTTGTATCGGGGCTATATCCAAACATGGTATAAAGTGACTAACTTTCACAATATGTTCTTCCAGTTCAAATATAACGTGATATGCTCACTTTGAAGAAATTCGGTGAAAATTCGTGGTTTCTGGGGCGGAAAAACTTTATCTGGGAGTGATATTTGTATTGCAGCTATATGTAAATCTGAACCGATCTGACCCATTTGCAACATGGCTGTTTATAAAGAGTGATTTTTTTGAGGTTAGGATTTTCATGCATTAGTATTTGACAGATCACGTGGGATTTCAGACATGGTGTCAAAGAGAAAGATGCTCAGTATGCTTTGACATTTCATCATGAATAGACTTACTAACGAGCAACGCTTGCAAATCATTGAATTTTATTATCAAAATGCGTGCTCTGTTAAGAAAGTTCAGAAAGAAAGAAATTGTGTTCAGCGACGAAGCTCATTTTTGGCTCAATGGGTACGTAAATAGGCAGAATTGTCGATTTTGGAGTGAATATCAGCCAGAAGCATTGCAAGAGCTACCAATGCATCCAGAAAAAGTCACAGTTTGGTGCGGTTTATGGGCTGGTGGCATCATTGGACCGTACTTCTTCAAAGATGATGCGAATCGTAACGTAACTGTGAATGGTGAGCGCTACCGTGAGATGATATCCAACTTTTTTTGCCCAAAATGGAAGAACTGAACTTGGTTGACATGTGGTTTCAACAAGATGGCGCTACATGCCACACAGCTCGCGATTCTATGGCCATTTTGAGGGAAAACTTCGGAGAACAATTCATCTCAAGAAATGGACCGGTAAGTTGGCCACCAAGATCATGCGATTTGACGCCTTTAGACTATTTTTTGTGGGGCTAAAGTCTACAGAAATAAGCCAGCAACTATTCCAGCTTTGGAAGACAACATTTCCGAAGAAATTCGGGCTATTCCGGCCGAAATGCTCGAAAAAGTTGCCCAAAATTGGACTTTCCGAATGGACCACCTAAGACGCAGCCGCGGTCAACATTTAAATGAAATTATCTTCAAAAAGTAAATGTCATGGACCAATCTAACGTTTCAAATAAATAACCGATGAGATTTTGCAAATTTTATGCGTTTTTTTTTTTTTAAAGTTATCAAGCTCTTAAAAAATCACCCTTTAGAACAAATATAAGATAGTTCGATTAATTTGTAGAGGATCTGTTAAAATATATGGTTTCTGGAGCAGAAAAAGTCAAATCGAGAGCGAAATTTGTATGGGAGCTATATATAAATCTCAACCGATTTGACCTATTTTCACCATGCCAAATCTGAAGACAATCTTATACAATAAGTGGTTTCTAGAGCGGAAAAAGTCAAATCGGGAGCGAAATTTATATGGGAGTTATATATAAATCTGAACCGATCTAACACATTTTTACCACATGTATTTCTAGTTGAAATATAAGATGTTTTGCCAATTTTGAAGAAAATCTGTTGTAATATGTGGTACAAATGCACAAAGACGTAATAGTCTCATATAATGACCCCGATTTTATTCTTTCCGCTCTAGAAACCACATATTTAACAGATTTCTATCAAATTTGGGAATGCGTCTTATATTTCAACTGGAAAACTTATGCTAAAAATGGGTCAGATCGGTTCAGATCTACATAGCTCCCATTCAAAGTTTGAGTTAAAATTTTCTTACAAATACAGTATTAAATATGTAATATATTATCTTCTTATAGCTGTATATGACCCGGTGCAAATGTAACGACCTTTTTATACCCTACACCACAGGGTATAATGACTAAGTGTAGGGTATCATATTGTCGGCCACGCCCGACTTTAACCTTCCTTACTTGTTTCTTCTTTAATAACTTTTTCACAGTAAGTTTCAGATGGGTAATTGACCGTCCGATGAAACTATATAGCATAGCATAGCTGCTAATAGTAGCAGCAGATTGTGAACCAAACTTCAGATTTCACTGAGGTTGCAGTACCTCAGGACTACCAGCAATATTTGGTAGTTTTTTATGCGTGGTTTCTCTAGTCGAATGTTGGTGGGTTGTTTGAGGTAGATTTTGAAGATGGATGTTTTATTTGGATTCTCCGTATTCACGTGGAATATAATTGGGTTGTATAACCTGTCAAAATACTTCCAAAATATTTGCATCTTTATTTAAAAGTTTATTTGAAAGTATTCACTCTCCTTTTCTGAACTTTGTCAGATTTTTATAATAATTTAAGATATATTTCAAACTTTTACTGCGATGTGATCACTTTAGAGGTTCAACAAGTAAAAACGGCATTGCATTACACAGAGGATGTCGATTATCGTAGAAGTGCAGTAATATTACAGGAAAATATATTTTTTTAATATAGCCAAACCAAAACTAATACAAATATTGAAAAAATAATTTTATAAATAAATTTAATATTTTTATTATTTCACCCCCTCTTTCCGAAAAATAATTTCAATCCTTGAATATTCTGAAATTTTCTTTATTTTGTTTTGTATTTTAGATTAAGTTATTCTCTAAAAAATACCAGAAATTCAGAGTGGGGTGGACATTAGGGCGTACCTCAAAAAAAAAAGTTCGCCGTACACCTTCGAATATGAAGTATTATTGAAAGGTAGTTTCAAAAAAAAAATTTTTATTTTTTTATGCCGAACGTAGGGGTCGCGCTTTTACATTTTTCTATATAACTTGTATTTATAAACGGATTTTAAAGTGTGATACATCGATGTTTTTGTCTCGACGAGGCCGATTTTTTTGTCTTTGAAGTCATTGAGCTCAAGCACCCCCTTCTGGTACTTACCCATCATTTCTCAGTTGCTACTACCCTAATGTACCACTCTAATAATCGAAAATTAAAGCTCGCATAAAATCATGAATCATGTTTGAGCTCAATGACTTCAAAGACAAAAAAATCGGACAAAAACATCGATGTATCACACTTTAAAATCCGTTTATAAATGCAGAAGTTATATAGAAAAATGTAAAAGCGCGACCCCTACGTTCGGCATAAAAAAATAAAAAAAATTTTTTTGAAACTACCTTTCAATAATACTTCATATTCGAAGGTGTACGGCGAACTTTTTTTTTTTACTTGTAACCTGGTACGCTCTAGTGGACATAGGTTAAAAAATTACGGCTGTTTTCCAAAGTATTGCACATAAGCTGTTACAATACCTCTGTGCGACACGATTTCCCTTCCAATATTGAGACTATATAGATCTGAAACTATAGGTCACTAATAGCAAAACGGCATACTCAATTTTTTATTTCGTGGTCGTTTGTCCTTTTTAGAGGACTTTTATTTTCCAAAGGATATAGTTGTTCTAATAGTTTTGTTTCGTACTTGTGCCTGCCATAGAATGGGCATCAAATGAAAGAGAAGAAATTTTTTAAAAATACTTCAAACTTCATGTTTCTATTTGTATTATTTTAGCATTAACAACCATTTAAAATTTTCACTTCCTCTATCCATTGAAAGAACAAAATTTCAGATTTTTTAAAAAAGCTTTGCATAAGAGTAGAATATGTTTACGATGCAAATGACTCCATACGTCAGTTGTTATTTCACATATAAACAATTGAAAAAAATGTGCTACCCTAAATCGGTTCTTAAAATTGCGATCTATACCTCCCTAAGAACACAAGTCGAACTAAAAAGTGTAAATTTAGCGTATTTTTAAGAAAATGCAATAAAATCGTAAAAATCGGCCCTTTATACTGGGTCACATTGGAAGTTTTTGATAAGACCCGGGACAGATTTAAATTTCTAATGGATTTTTTCTCAATACCACTCGCATAGTGAAATCATTTCATGAAAAACATGTATTGTAGAGGTTTTTTTCGAAAAGCGAAATATTTTCGATAAAAGCGAAATATTTTTGGAGAACCCGTAAAACCAGCGAATCTTTTAGTCGGAAACATCGTCATCGACATTTGAATCAGGAACATCTCTTATGTGTATAGATATGAATGAAAAATGTTAGCCTTGTTGAAATAACGCAATACTGCCGTAATGTCTTAACCTATGTCCACCCCACTCTGAATTTTTGATATTTTGGAGAGAATAATATAAGCTAAAATACAAAAAAAAAATAAAAAATTTTAAGATATGTTTTTCAGGATATTCAAGGATTAAAATTATTTTCAGTTTTTGGAGTCCTTGGACCATAAGGACATTAAAATCATGCAGACTCGGAAAGAGGAGGTGTAAATCTTTCAGGTGGGATCAATATAAAATCTGATGACACCAAAATCGAAATTTCATCAACCAAATCCATGTTGGGTCGAAATCTTGTGGAATTACCCTATAGGTAATGTCGAACAATATTCTGACTGAAATTTCTGGGGGGGGGGGGGCTATAAAGTACAGGGTGGTCTAATATCAATAAACCAGAGCCTCTTAGATTTGACGAGAGCCGTTTGCAAATTTTGAATACACGCTTTGAACTATAATGTAGGAAAATTGAACTTTGTATAGCTCTAAAGATTTCATTCCCCTTATGGGATGTAGATGTGATGTGAATAACACTTTGTGTAATTTTTTAAGACATGGAAATATAAACTCTACCACCCTTACGTGATAAAAGACCAACAAAGACCCGTGTCTCCCTGTTTTGCCCAAGTCATGCACTTTTTTATGGTCCCACAAGATTTGGGGCCTCGGTGTCATTTTAGCAAAAAAAGTTACCAATATCTCAGGCTCATATCTTGCAAACCGTTTGGAATTTTGATTTACTCTTATAATTTTTTATAATTTTATTTTTTGAAATATTGAAAAATAACAGAATAAATTTGCATGTCCCGATTTTTTGATGCTTAGTGTAATTAGCGCAACTAAAGTTTCGCCCTAAATTTCCAGTATTTTTGTGAAGTAAGTGTGGGTGGCATTGTGTCCGAATGTAAGCAATATCGACACAGTTCACACTGCTAATAATTTGATTGCACACACACACACACGGCCATAACAAATAATTGTTTTTGACTAGCACGTAATCACAGGGCATTTGCACGTAATTGCATTCGAAATTAAATTTGAGAAGGCTCAACACAACGCCATTGTCACGGACGAACACACATACCTCGCCGTGTAAAGGCTGGAAATAAAATCACCTATGTACATGCATTCGAATGTAATTTACAACAAGTGAAAAAATGAACGAAATTGAATTGAATCTGAACATATATGTGATTTCGAAAAGTAATGGCAAATATGACAGCAACAGAGGAGTGCAAACATGATTTTGTCTTTAAGTAGATGGTCCGATTTAGAGTCATCTAAACAAAGAAAGGAATTAATCAAATCAATTAAACCAAGTAAGGACAGGCTAAAGTCGAGGCCGACGATATGATACCCTACACATTCTACTCCACTACATTTCAATTCGGTGAAAATGTGAACGAAATTTGTATGGGAGCTATATATAAATCTGAACCAATCTCATCCACTTTTACCACAGATGTTTCTTGTGTAAATATAAGATGTCCTGCCAAATTTGAAGAAAATCGGTTAAGGTATGTGGTTTCTACAGCGGTTAACCTCAAATCAGGAGCGAAATTTGGGAGCTATTTGTCACAGATGTTTCTAGTTAAAATAAGAGGTTTTGTACCAAATTTTTATCAAAATCGGTTAAATTATGTGGTTTCTAGAGCAAAAAGTCAAATTGAGTGCGACATTTGTATGGGAGCTATATATAAATCTGAGCCGATTTGACCCATTTTCACAAGAATTGTTTTTAGTTGAAAACAAGTAAGGAAAGGCTAAAGTCGGGCGGGGCCGACTATATAATACCCTACACCACTCCCTCGCTTTGATTACTAGGTATTTTATGGGAGCAATTTTATGTAGTTCATACAAATTATATAAATTATATTCATATAATTTATATGCTATAAATTCATCTTCAGTCAAATTTAACGAGTATGGTAAATAATATGGTAATTGATCTAATTGTCCGACAGACAAATGCAAATTATACAGTAGTTAACCAAAGTCATACCAAAGTATGGACATATGGGCATCACCCAAACAATTCTCATTGCAATTCAATTCGGTAAAAAATTGAAATCGGGAAGGATTTTTGCATACTGTAAATGTATGTGTTTGACAAAAAATGTTAAATCGGAAAGGACATTTGTATAAGGGTAACGATGTGACCCGCTTTCACCATGTCTGTTCATTGGTGATATATAATATGTAAAGTTTAGCCAAAATCGGTTAAACATTCGGGGAGCAACATTTGTATGAGGGCTATATATAAATCTGAACCGATCTTACGCACTTTCATCATAGGCTTTTTAGTTGGATTATAAAATGTTGTGCCAATTTTAAAGAAAATCGGGTACAATATGTGGTTTCTAAAGCGGAAAAAGTGAAATCGGGAGCGACATTTGTATGGGGGCTATATCTAAATCTGAACCGATCGTTCCCACTTTCAGCATAGGTGTTCTTAGTTCGATTGTAAAATGTTGTGCCAATTTTAAAGAAAATCGGGTGCAATATGTCTTTTCTAGAGCGGAAAATGTCAAATCGGTAGCGACATTTGTATGGGGGCTATATCTGAA
>CANDYM010000289.1:0-40443 GCA_947397865.1 Polietes domitor
CCCCATCAATTTTCACTGTAGTTGATATATCAAATCACATGTCTGCTATTTCCTTTACAGTGCTGTAGTTAGCCATCCACAAGTTTACTAGCCATTTTATGATGGTTTGCTTAAGATTAATGATTATGTGTACATTCAGATTTTTGGTTCCCTGTATACAGCATAATGCGGGTAAAGTGCATTCATTTGCTGGCCAATGAATAGAATGATGTTTGCACCAACAGCTACTCCGCACACTTCATTCGATTCCTCTACATACTGCTTGTTAGAGTGTGTGCCTTTATTCTGTTCCCAGTGAGAGTTATGTGAGCAAATGATATTAAGTCAATATCAAAGCGTGTGGAAATGAATATGAGTGTGTGGTTGGATAAGGCCAGAGTTCGGACAAATGCGGTTGCTTTGTGTATATTGGGAAGCTTGTAACACACGGGCTGTATGTGCTTCCTACAATCCATTATAATAAATTTATTCAGAAGAGATTTCAAATTTGCAAAGGTTGGCCAAAAACGATATATTCGTATTAATTCGTATAGAAAATATTAATAAATATTAATTTAAGCTTAACATCATTAGCATTTCAAATAGAATTAGTAAGTTTGCTTCAATGAAAATATATCAATTAAAAAATTAAATAGACATATTGTCAGTATTTTGGTAGGGTTTTTTAAACAATCCGTGAAGTGTATCTGGATTCTATTGCCCCAAAGAATCACATTTAACTTTGTCGGAGTATATCTAAGTAAATATTTGTTATTAATTGTTAGTCGTTATGGATTCATTGTTTGTTCGTCATCTTCCTCATCCTCACACAGGTAGACATATCGTATTAAAATGCTGGTTTGGATTCCTTCGATTTATTTTCGAATGGTTATCTAATGCTTTGCATATATATGTTCTTCAAATGCAAATATTAGTTTCTAATTTATATTACGCCTTAAGAATAGTACATTCGCACGTAGGAAGGGATGAGTTTATTTATGGGAACCATTCGGTCTAGACTCTACACAATGTAAAACACAGTGGTCCCAAACCAAAACGGTTTTGTCTATAATAGCCCACACTTTTGGTAGACTTCATGAAGTTCGCTATGAAATGACAACAAATGACACCTGTGGAGTAGAGATATATCCTTAATCAGTGATTCGAAAGCTTATCAATTAATTAATTTAAATTTTACATGGGGTTGTCATAGGGTGGGTTAACTTTTGTTAAAAAGGAAAGTCGTTCGGTATAATGTTCTTTGCTTGCAGTATACAAAATTATTTATTTCGTTTGATGTAGCTAGACTACTTCGCCCAATCTCAGGACAACTATGTGGGCTACTATTTCATACTGCAACAAACATATTATTTTATTGTTTAAAAATTGCTTTTAAAAAATGTGTTGATTGGAAAATTTTGATTTCTTTGTTATTTGATATTATTGTTGCTGATTGTTTAATGTGATTGTTCAACATACTTAAAAAATATATTCAAAAGAATAGAATTTGAAAAAATACATTACGCAAATTCTTAAATCAATTTATCTTCGGGTAACCTGATTAATATTCTATATTTACTACTACGATCATATAGGTGTTTCTTTATCTTTTTGTAATATTTAGATATTGTTTTATGTGAAACCATTATTTTCCCATATTAGAATGTTTTTCATGTTGGTTTGTCATTTTGTAACGAAATATTTAAAGTACAGTTGTTAATATTGATACATAACGAATATAGAGGGCGATTTTTTTAAAGCTACAGGAAAGTTCTTCAAAAAAACACATAAAATTCAGAAAAATTCATGAAATCTTTATTTGAGATAGTACGGTCCATGTAATTTAATGTTTGAAGATTATTTCATGTAAATGTTGACCTTGACTGCGCCTCAAATGGTCCATCCGCTTAGTCCAATTTTGGCATTTCCACGTTTTTGACTAACAGAGGCCCAATAGCTGCGAACGGCGATGAATCGATAATTGATGGTCATCATTAACACTGGCCGATACAGCTGCGATATTTTCCTCAGTTCGCACTCTACGTAAGCGTGTTGGTGGTTTAATGTCCAACAATGTAAATTTGGTAGGAAATTTAGTCACAATAGCCCGCTTCAGTGGGTCTATTAAACTGACCATAAAATGGAAGAAGCGCGCGATGAACTTTCTTAACAGAGCACGCATTTGTATAATAAAATTCAATAATTTGCAAGCGTTGTTCGTTTGTAAGACGATTAATGGTTAAATTATAGTTTGACAGTGAAACAAAACACGAAACGTGCGTCAGCTGTTTAAACCAGTGTTGCCAAAAAGATAATAGCTAAAAAATCACCCTTTATATGGTAGATATGCTTTTTTAATCAAATTGATGCACTAATGAAATGGGTGTTTTACCAAGCATATTGTACATTGTTGCGTATTCGTAATTGAAAATAGTATTCATACGCACTGCTGTACAATGGCTGACAACCATTTATACTAGGGATGTTTCTTTAGCGAATGTTCACATATTTTTTGCAACTGCAAATAAATTCCACGTGAAAATTAAGAAACAACTAATTTGTTGCGGCCTTTTTACTTTAATTTCATCCATTCTTCATTATCATCGATTACACTAGTCAACAGTCAAAATGTACTCGGGATGCGATAATTTTTTCTGTGTAGATAACCTTGACATGAGCTCGAAAAACGCAATAAAAATTTTTTTTTTTCGTTTGGTTTTTGTTTTATTTTTTTTTTTTTTAATTTAAAAAATTTTTTTTTGGTTAATTTGTTTCGTCCGGCATAACTCGGGAACCACTAGCCCGATTTAATTGAATTAAATTTTAAAAAAATTTAAAATTACAATTCCCTTAATCTGTTCATATATTGTTTTCCTATACAAGCAACAGTTTCCAAGTTAAAAATGAATATATAAAGGAAAAAACTTATTTTTTGCCTAAAGATTTAATTTTTTTTTTTTTTTAAATCCATAAAAAATCCAAAATGAAAAAAAATGTCAAATCTTATTACTTTTACGTAAAGTCGCATAACCTATGAGCAAAATGAGACAAAGATCATGAAAATCGATGCACGCGTTTCGCTTTTATTCGCAATTGAGTAAAGGTATGAATTTCAAAAATTTGCTCGACATATGCACAACTTTGTCTATGGTAAGGTTTTTTCTTTTTTATTACAAAAAAAATTAAAATTTGTTGGGTGACAAAAATATATGTGTTTCTCTTATCAGGAACCAGATATAGTCCCCCATCATAGCTTCGTTCCAAAATCCTTGGTATCGGTGCTCAATTTCTTTCATTTGCTGATGAAAACGCTCACCATGCTCGTCACTCACATCGCCCAGGTTGTCCGGAAAGAAGTCCAAGTGCGAGTGTAGAAAATGTATCTTAAGCGACATATTTGCTCTAATTTTTTTATAATTTTGGAATAGTTGTTCGACGATCTGTCTGTAATTTGAGCTTTTGTTGTTTCCAAGGAATCCGGAAACAATTTGCCGAAATGAGTTCCAAGCTGCAGCTTCATTTGGTGATAAAATGTGCTCAAACTGTTGGTCTTGCAACAACTTTTTAATTTGCGGACCGTCGAAAACGCCTTCTTTAATCTTTGCCGATGAAAGGTGAGGAAAAATGGTTTTTAAATAGGCGAACGCTTCGCCATCTTTGTTGATAGCTTTCACGAAGTTTTTTATGAGTCCGAGCTTTATGTGAAGAGGTGGGAGAAAAACATTTTCCTTTTTTATGAGTGGTGTATATTTCACGTTGTCGCTGCCGGGGATGAAGTTAACTCTTTCTGTCCAACTCCTCCTGGTGTAATGATGTTGACGATCGCGGCTGTCCCAAAGGCAGAGAAAACAACAGTACTTTGTGAATCCACCTTGTAATCCACAAAGGATACCGATAACCTTAAGGTCGGCACAAACTTTCCAATCGTGCCTCTCATAGTTAAGGCACTTTAGTAGATTGTCCATGACTTCGTATGTTTCCTTGGTGTCAACGGCATGAGCAATTGGAATCGAAGGTTTCTCGTTGCCGTTGTGCAGTAAAATTGCTTTAAGGCTCTGCTTGTTGCTGTCGATGAAAAGACGCCACTCTCCTGGATCGTAAGAGTACCCGAGTTCACCAAATAATCCGGGAATGTCCTTACAAAAACAGATGTTGTCTTTTTTTGTGTAGTACCTTGCGTATGGTTCATGACGCTTCCTGTAGATTGTTGTCACCACACCAGGAGCCAAGAAACCGAACTGTTGCATGCGCGATGCATGCAACTCTGCATCTTCCTTGGAGAGTTTCAATTCTCTAACCCAATCGTTCAGTTCTGCTTGGGAACATAAGCGTTGACCTCCATGCAATGTATATGTTGACTCGCATTCTGATGTGGTTTCTACTGTCTCCGGATCTGATGTTGGATGTATCGCCTCATTATTAGATGCCCATCTTGAAACGGACGGTTGCGGGTCCACTGGTTCTTCGGAAAATGGCACTGGAAAATTCACTGTTGAAACAGCAGCGTAAGTCCATCGTATATTTTTTCCCACGCCTGTTTTTTTGCTAAGACAGAAGTAGCAATCTGTTACATGGCAAAGCGGAGCTCTCCAAAGCATTGGCATGATGATTCTCGGCTGTCGTCTGAAAGAATTTCAATAATAAGTTATATATGTTCTTGAATTTCGTAATCTACACTTACCTTGAGTCAGCTAGCTGTACGTAGCACCTTGGACATAGAGCACTTGGTGTCCACCGCTCATCTATGTTTGAGACCTTTAAATTGAAGCTCTCTTCAAATGAATCTCTCAATTTAGGTGAAAAACAACGCTTGTTTTTTTGAGAAACGTATTCTCCGCACATGTAACAAAAATTACTTGGATTGGTATTGCATTCAAATCCTCGCGAACGTTTGCTCATTTTAACTATCGCGTTCGTCTACACTTGTTGAATGAGTAAAATCGATCAATGAAGACCTATTTATACTGTGTATTGTTTAGTATTTTACTGACAGGTACTTATAAATGGGTGTATATTTTTTTACGGTGGCTACATACCTGTTTCACCATGTGTGAGTCTTAAATTTTCCGAATAATGACCACCCTTAAATGTGGGTTGCATTTCTGTAAAAAAGACCCAAAAAAACGGAAAACCCAAATAATTAAAAAAGTCCCCTTTCCTTTTTTCCTTTTAATTGTTCACGCACATTTATTAGCGTTTATTACTTTGCTTACGCAATCATAAAAATTAAATAACCCTTTGTTTATTCCGTTTTGTTAATTCTGAGAATCAAAAAAAAAGAAAAAACCTTACCATAGACAAAGTTGTGCATATGTCGAGCAAATTTTTGAAATTCATACCTTTACTCAATTGCGAATAAAAGCGAAACGCGTGCATCGATTTTCATGATCTTTGTCTCATTTTGCTCATAGGTTATGTGACTTTACGCAAAAGTAATAAGATTTGACATTTTTTTTCATTTTGGATTTTTTATGGATTTTTAAAAAAAAAAATTTAAATCTTTAGGCAAAAAATAAGTTTTTTCCTTTATATATTCATTTTTAACTTGGAAACTGTTGCTTGTATAGGAAAACAATATATGAACAGATTAAGGGAATTGTAATTTTAAATTTTTTAAAATTTAATTCAATTAAATCGGGCTAGTGGTTCCCGAGTTATGCCGGACGAAACAAATTAACCAAAAAAAATTTTTAAAATTTAAAAAAAAAAAATAAAACAAAAACCAAACGAAAAAAAAAAATTTATTGCGTTTTTCGAGCTCATGTCAAGGTTATCTACACAGAAAAAATTATCGCATCCGGAGTACATGAAATTTTTTTCATTTTGTTGAGTAGTGTTACCATTACATCATACATATGGACATTTCCATGATGTCGAACGTGACCATCGTACACATTTAAAGTGACAAAAAAGTCAAAATATAACGGTTTTTTATTTTGACAATATGCTTAACTTACAGCTCTTAATTAACTGTATAATTGGTGCAAATGTTGATTTTGGTTAATTTTTCGTTTTCAAGATAATTAAAAAAACAAGGCATTCGCACGTGACCAAAACAGAAGTTGTTTTCGCGACCAAAAATTTGAACGCCGATTTCAGCGAAACCTGTGGCAATATTTCAATGTGACCAATTTTAGAATGTTGTGTACCGATGTCTCTTAAAAATGGCTTTGATTTTATCAAAAAATGATTAATACTTTTTTTGCAATTTAATTTTAAGCCCGGTCGAACGTGACACTTTTGTCCGTCATAGTATTTATGTTGTTTCAGTTGCACTTTTTACGAAAATATAGATAATATATATTTATTGTAATCCACAGAAGTATTCAATGTATTCAATTTCAATTTATTGTTTTGAAATTTTAGCTGATCTTCTTTCGACTTTCTCACTGCTGTTTTCAGCTCTCTTTATTTTTTCGCCTCCGTTTTTTGCTAATAAATAAATTACAAAGTATTTTTTTACAAAAATAAATTATTGAAGTAAGATTTTTTTTCAAATTTTTAATTTTGACATTTAAGATGTCGCACGTGACCAACTTTAATGAAGTACCAAGGTCACAAATTTTCTTATTTTCCAGTAATGTTTTTTATTTAAATTGTATAAAAATATCTGTTTGTACAAAAAATTTTATGATGTTTCTACATGTGCTTTGGACACAGTAGCAACAAATGTTGTTTTTCCATGTCGAACATGACATCAAAATATTAGATAATGCAAAGCAAAAAAGTTACAGTAAATATCAGTCGTATAACTTCGTATCCTTTCGTTTTTGAATCTTTGTACTCCCTGAAAATTTTTAGACATCAAAAGTCAATACGTAATGCCTCTCTTTAAGAATTTAAAAAAAAAAACAAAACATGCGAAAGAAATATTCAAACGAGTAAAGTTGCACTTGCGCGAATTTGCATTCGAATATCTCAAGATAGAATATGAATTAATGTAAAAATTTGTTACATTAGTTAAACTTGATTATTTCTCTATTAAAATACGATAAAACAAAGTGTTTACAAGAACTTTTAATTTTTTGGTCTTGGTGGACCTTTCTGTGGAAATTCCCATATACAATCACACATATAAGTTGGATCAATCCAATTAGCGTAGCCTTCGTCATCAGCTCGACGCTTCACGACGATAAAGACGAACAGAAACAAGTTACAGTGATGCCAGATTTTATTTTTGAAAGTACCTACGCGCTCCAAAAAAATTCCCTTTTTCCCCTACGCCTCTCTAATTATATCCCTACATTTTCCCTACTAATTTAACAAAAAAATGATGACAAAAAAAACTTAAAAAATGGTATGCGATTTATTTAATTAAATTAAAATATGATGTACTTTAAAGATACATTTTATATGTTTTTTATAAACAAAAAATAATAATTCAGGTACAAAAAATTAACAAAAAAATCATTTTGGTATTATTAAGTTAAATATGTGACCTTTTGACAAAACAACTGAAGTCTTATTTAAAAACGTAATATTAAAAAAAAGTATCTGCCATTTTCACAATCTCCGGTTGGGAGATAATTAGCAGTTATGAACGTCAAATCGCACAATAAAAAATTGTGAAAATGACATATTTTTTTATATAACGTTTTTAAATAAGACTTCAGCTTGTCAAAAGTCCACAAATATTTTACAAAATTCTTTTAATTGTATAAGAATTATGTTATTTTATGAAAATATGTATTTCGATACATTTGGTATCCTAACTATATATATTTTTAGAATTACACATTTCAAAATGTTTATCACTACATTTAAAATTTACGCAGTCAACTCATTGCATTCACAATTTCATGACTAAGCTTGTTCCTTTTTTTGTTTTTATATCAGTTATAACTGAAAAAATTCTTTCCGCATCCGCACTAGAGTGAGGTAGTGAAAATGCAATTTTTATTAATTTGGATAAATAAGGAAACAATAATTTATCGGCATAATCCTTGGCTTTAATTATTTTGCACCAAAATTCAAGTACGTCCATTTTTTCAAACGATTTGATTTAATTTTTTGAAAAATTGTATTCTAAGGTTCTCCACTCTTGGGTAGGATTTATATCGTATTTTCGGCATAACAATTCAAATTTAAACGCATCTTTCTTGTCCTCTATAGCATCTGAAGGTTTTAAAAACTCGAGTTCTTTATAAATAGTTCCCGATTTTAGTGGTAGCCTTGCTTGAATCTCCTCTGTTGCAACAATGTAAAAGTTTAGGCAGTCCGATTTTCCACAATTCAAAACTTTTCCACAAGCGATGCATTTGCACTTATATTTGTCACACTTTATTTCACGCAGCCAGCCTTTGAAAGCATCTTCTTCCAGCCACTTGTTGCAAAACATTTGTTTTCGATACTTCTTCGACCTTTTATTTTCTTGGGAAGAATCACTTGAAGACATTTTCTGTGTAGTAAGAAATTGTAGGTGTTTTTATATGTTTAAAACAAACAAAAAGAACACAATACCTGATTTATGATTTATTTTCTTGGAAATACTCCGTATATCAACCAAAATGCAACAAACGACTGATTGCATGGATATGGATATTGTATGGATAAGTTCATACGTTGCCACATCAACTTCATTTAATGTGAATATGTAATCTACCAGATTGATTAAAAAATAGTAATGTAAACACTAGAGCTTAAAAATCGCCAGTTTGGGGATTGCATACGATCAAACCAATTGGTGGAAAGGCAACAATTTTATCATGGGTACGAAAGCATCGATCATTTTTCAAAAAAGAACACAATAACAACAATTTTCTTTATAATTTATTTTTTCTGAAAAAGTACCTACATTTAGCAAATATTAAAAAATCGGCCCCTTTTTCCCTACGCCCTAATTTTAGCTCAAAAAATACCTACAAAAGGGAAATTCCCCTACTTCTGGCATCACTGACAAGTTATAACCGGTCCCATTCTTATCCATTATTGGCTTAAATGCCAACCTCAGAAAACAATTTCGACCATTGTTGTCAGAGTGCGTTGTTTGTTTGTCTGAATTACGTTCCTGCATTCTTGCCACTTGGCGGTAAGCTGTGGCAATAGCTCGAATATTCATATGAAATGAAATGCAATTTCAACTGAATGTCCAGCCTACCTGGCGTTTGAGTACATTGAAAGCCTCGGTAACGGGAAAACGCACCGACAAACATGTGCACACTAGATTCTAGTTATGCAAAGTTTGTATTATTGTTGTATATTATATAGCGTATTTTTTTAGGGAAATCCTGTTTCAAGTGCTAAATGATGATATGATCGAAAAATATTGAATTCTAATTTAAGTTTTTTATTCGATGTACTCGACTGTATTTGACCAAATGTTTAAGCAATTTTTGGCTCATAAGCCGTAATTCATTCTTTATGAACACATGCACTTCGAAAGTAACAAAAGCCACTTGTAGTCTTTCTGATATTCACATTTTACTATTTTTGTTCTTTTCGTATCCGCTGTGTGCTGCAATTATGGAATGCAATTTTCAGGTCTACTAGATAAAGTCAGGAATGCATTTTATCTTGATGTGAGCGACAATTGCACAAACACACTCACACGCACGACAACTTTTTCACTGACACACTATGGTTAAATGCCATTGTGTGCAGCTAGTATCCACGCTGGACTCCTTCTTGGATTCCTGAAGGATTCAACACAAAGATGCACGCATATGGATGTGTACACTAGGTTGGCTCTCAAAAAATTGATGTTTTCACAACCCAGTCATAAAATTTGGATTGTTCAATGTTAATTTACAAAATATTTCGTCGGTGGATGGAGACATCAAGTTTTTCGCAGGGTTTTTTGTAATTTTTTTTTAATTTCCTTGAATATAAAATTTAAATATAAATTTGTATTCTTGTCTTAGAAGAGTTTTTGTGGTTTTTAAAAGGTATAAATCATATTTCTTGGACACATTTTATTAATAGGCATTGTGAAAAATAAATAGAAGTAGCGAATAATCTTCAAATGGCGCCTAAGTGATAAATATCAGATGACTTCATTTTTATGAAAGTCGTTAAATAAATAAATAAGATATATTTCAAGCCGCCTTTTTCAAACACTTTTTACAAAAATCGGCTCTGCGACCTAAATTCCCTTTTCATGTTCATGCAGCTATTTATTTATATACTCTCTTAGAATACGAAAACAGGTTTCAGTTGTCACTATGAACAATTACAATAAACGTCAATAGTAAATAGTACTACCAATGAGTTATTCTACGACAAGAATACAAATTTATATTTAAAGTGCTTTAAAAGGTCTATTAATTTAGAAAAACTTGGCAAAAATTTAACGTAAAAAATTAGTCGGGAACAATATGATTGTAGGGTGTTTTAAGAAGCGTTAAGCTTTATTTGTGAGGAACGGTTTTTTTTCAGAGCATCATTAATCAATTCAATATTTGTTTCCGGAGGTTTACATACGCTTTTTTCGTTATCCTGCCTTGTATGTATACGCTCCAGATGTAAGGTTCATTACGCTTATTTGTCTTTTCTGTGTTCCAAGAAGGATCAGACCATGTAAATACGCAAATACCTGTTATTACAGCAGTCCTAACGAATCAATGGATATTTGTAGCTCCTGGCTCGACTTCGTTCTTAAACCAATGAAATAAATGCAATTATTACGCCTGTGGTTACTTTTAACAGTGACGGACATAAGATTCAGTACAAATTTAAACAGATAAAATATGTACGATTCATTCAAAAAATCGCTAATTTTGGAGGGAAAAGTTCGTAGTATGATGAAGGACCTGGTCTAAGACAAGGTACCTCTCAAAAACAGTTTTGCCACCCGCCCACAATACATACGTAATACGATTTTCCTTCGCATGTTACTATTGTTGTGGAATTCTACCACAATTATATAAAATGTATATTATAATACCGTTACTTCAATATAATATTTGAACATTGTTGGTAAACGATTTTGTACACAAAAGTATGCAAAGTCTCAGATCAACATCTCTTGAGATATATATCTACCTTCATACCAAAGCCATATTATCACATTATTTATACGATCTCCGAATTAGTTGAAGGTGTGATGAAAATGTGTACAGCAAATTAATAAAAATTTTGGAAAGTATACATAATAAGCTCCTAGAAAGACCTGATAATCAATATAGAATGTGTTCCGCTTCTCATTTCATTCATTTCAAATCTCTAGTCTCCATTCCCCATCGTATTACAGGACTGTGAAAATAATTAATAATGAACGCGTTTATCTTCTCATATCTCTCGTTCCAAATCTCTGGTCTCCCTTCTTCATCGCTTTACAGGACTGCGAAAATAAACTCGTCTACAAAAGTCCTGACTATTAGAGCCCGTCCAAACTTTGAGCATTCACTTCTGCCCTTCACTCCATAATGTGGAACGCCTCAGCATTGAACATGCGTCTGAGAATTGCGGTCTGCGATTATGTTTGCGTGTTTGAGCAGATGCCTTAAAAGATGGCTTTGGTAATAATGGTGATGCCGAGTAGGAGGATGAAGGATATGGTTGAACGACTCTGAACATTTGCATAAATGTGCGCTTTTTGTGAAAATGTATGGTTAATACATGTAATGGAACTTGAAGAATAAAACCAGGCTAAAATGGAGTTGCCTCTAAGTGTTGAGGTTCTTGTCGTAGTCGATGTTGTACGCCGACTTGAACAAGGTGCACCGTCTCAATTATTTATGTTTAATTCAGTTATTTAAAATGATGTTAACACAATCATATTTAATTTATTTAATTGTGGTTGTATTTATCGCCCTTTAAGTGTGAAAAGGTGGTTGTAACAGAAACACTCCATAGTTTATGGCGGGTTCAAATCATCATTATAACAATAAATGTTCTGGGGACGTTGACGTACTGAAGTGAAAGGGGTGTATGAAATTGATTTAGAAGTTTGAAAATGAATAAACGCTGCATAATTATAACAAACTTTATTTAGATGTGAAAACAACGTCATCAGGAACTTATAGCTGGAAGTGCAATTGTTTTTAAATTATATCATAATTAAATACCAATGCAATTGTAAAGCAAAAAAATATTTAAAAATAACAAAATCCAGTAAATCAGAATTAGATTTTCATCGAAAAACTGTATCGTGACTGGCTCAAAGTTTTTTCGCCTCTGGTTTATAGCCAAAGGCTTCGCAGAGATTATCTTGCCCCACGTTTAACACCGTGTACCTATTGGATTAGATATAGACCAAATATACAAGAAACTGTAGTTCATGTGTAGAAGAAACTGTGTACTTTTCTACTTTTTACAAGACTTTAAATTTGTAAGCATATAAAAATATCTAAAAATTTATTGAAATATTTCTACTATCTATATATATAGGGTTCGACATCTAACGTTTTTTTTTTTCAACTATTCAACCGTTGGACTATTATTTGTGGGGTGCCCTCAGCAGCCATTTGAATGAAATTATTTTCCATTATTAACCGGACGGATTGTACTTTCAAATAAAAAAAGAAATTTGAGAAAATATTCAGTAGTTTTTATACCCTACACCACTTCGTGGTCTAGGGTATTATAAGTTAGTTTCGCGCCAAATGTTTGTAACACCAAGAAATAATCGAGCTAGACCCACCTTTAAGTATACCGATCGGCTTAGAATCACCAGCTGAGTCGATTTAACGATGTCTGTCTGTCCGTCCGTCCGTCTGCTGTCCATCTAAGCTTGTTCGCACTCTACAGGTCGCAATTGTTGTCCGATTATCATGAAACTTGGCAGAAGTTATTTTTTCTGGCCAAGGACCATCGGTATTGAATTTGGAGGAAATCAGTTCAGATTTAGATATAGCTCCCATACAAATGTCGCTCCCGATTTGACATTTTCCACTATAGAAACCACATATTGTACCCGATTTTCTTTACATTTGGTACAACATCTTATAATCCAACTAGAAACACCTATGCAAAAATTGGGTAAGATCGGTTCAGATTTAGATATAGCCCCCATACAAATGTCGCTCCCGATTTGACATTTTCCGCTCTAGAAACGACATATTGTACCCGATTTTCTTTAAATTTTGCAGAACATCTTATAATCGAACTAGACACACGTTTGCAAAAATTGGGTAAGATCGGTTCAGATTTAGATATAGCCCCAATACAAATGTCGCTCTCGATTTCACTTTTTCCGCTTTAGAAACCACATATTGTACCCGATTTTCTTTAAATTTGGCACAACATTTTATAATCTAACTAGAAAAACCTATGCTGAAACTGGGTAAGATCGGTTCAGATTTAGATATAGCCCCCATACAAATGTCACTCCCTCCGCTCTAGAAACCACATCTCGCACCCGGTTTTCTTTAAATTTGGCACAACATCTTATAATCTAACTAGAAACAACTATACTGAAAGTGGGTATGATCGGTACAGATTTAGATATAGCCCACATACAAATGTCGCTCCCGATTTGACTTTTTCCGCTCTAAAATCCACATATTGTACCCGTTTTTCTTTAAAATTGGACAACATCTTGTAATCCAACCTATGGTGAAAGTGGGTAAGATCGGTTCAGATTTAGATATCGCCCTCACACAAATGTTGCTCCCGAATGTTTAACCGATTTTGGCCAAACTTTACATATTATATTTCACCAATAAACAGACATGGTGAAAGCGGGTTACATCGTTCCAGGTTTCAATATACCCCCATTCAAATGTCCTTTCCGATTTAACATTTTTTGTCAAACACATACATTTACAAGATGCAAAAATCCTTCCCGATTTCACTTTTTTACCGAATTGAATTGTAATGAGGTAGAAAGTCCGTCCGTCTTTAGCATTTCCTTACTTGTTTGGGAGATGCCCATATGTCAAAGTATAACCTAAATGGGGTCCCATTCTGATCTATTACAGTTCTAGAAACTACATCTTACATAGGATCTTCATCAAATTTTGCAGATCATTATATTTTTAAACTAGGAATACCGTGAAATATATAGGCCCATGTTTTGGACCAGGCCCAAAGTGTAGTTATAGGCCCCCTTTTGAAATGTCGTCCGATTCATCCTATTACTACTGTATAATTTGTATTTGTCTGTCGGATAATTGGATCAATTACCATATTATTAACCACATTCGTTAAATATGACTTAAGATGAATTTATAGTATAATTTATACTGTATAATTTATATGAACTACATAAAATTGCTCCCATGAAATAAATGGGTTTAGTAATCAAAGCGAGGTACATACGCAGGGAGTGGTGTAGGGTATTATATAGTCGGCCCCGCCCGACTTTAGCCTTTCCTTACTTGTTTTATAATATTTTCAAAAAAAAAGTTATTTTGCGGACAATATATAAAAGAGTTGCGTGATTGAGTGACTGACTGATCACTCCCCAGACCAAATGGCTAGAGCTAGAATCATGAAATTTGGTGTGTACATTTCTCTTTCAGTGTAGAGGTGTGATAAGACTGAAATTTGGTATGGATATTCCTCTCGCGGCATGAAGACATCCCAAAAAGTGACATTTTAAAAATTCGTACTTTTGGAGGGTTAAATGGTACAAAAAGGGACAAAAATGGTACATACAACATTCTTGAAGCTAGAATCATGAAATTTGGTATGTACATTTCCTTTCAACGCGCCAAATAAAATGTTTTTCAAAAATACTTTTTGGGGGTGAAATTGGGTAAAAAGGGATAAAAATAGTACCACCACCGCAATGACCAAACGGCTTGGCCTAGAATCTTGAAATTTGGTATTGACATTCCTCTTGTAGCATGAAGACATACCAAAAAATTTCATTTGCAAAATTCGTACCTTTGGGGGTTCAAATGGGACACAAATTGTACCAACAACATGGCTGAAACTAGAATCATGAAATTTGGTATGTACATTTCTCTTACAGCGAAGAGATCAGATTTGAAGGTAGTTTTTCATAATTCGTATTTTTAACGGGTAAAATAGGGATACAAATTTGATAAAAAATCCTCTTATAGCTTCAACGCGCCAAAGAAAATATTTTTCAAAATTGGTACTTTTTGGGTGTGAAATCGAGTAAAAAGGGATACAAATAGTAGCAATAAATGGATGGAGCTGAAACCATAAAATTCGGTGTGTACATCCTTAGAATTTTGCTTAGAATCGCAAAATAAAGGAATTTTTCGAAATTTGTACTTTTAAAGGGAAACGGGGATAAAAAGGTACCAACAACACGGATGACGCCACAAAAACGAAATTCGGTATGTATATTCGTTTTACTGCACACATCACTAATAAGAAGGCATTTTTCGAAATTTTTAATTACAAATACAAATTGTACCACAGCCCATACCAAACAACTGGGCCTGGAATCATGAAATTCGGAACGGGCATTACTTTTACAGCACGAATGCGACTAAGAAAATATTTTTCAGAATTAGTGCTTTTTGTGAGTGAAATTGGGTAGAATGGGATACAAAATGGTACCAATCAAACAGACGGAGCTGGAATCATGAAATTCGGCGTGTACATCCCTGAAAATGCAAATTGAAGGAATTTTTCGAAATTCGTACTTTTGTACTTGTGAAATTGTGTAAAAACGGATAACAGCGGTACCAATCATGAAATTCGGTTTGTACATGCAAACACAAAATTAATATATTTTTCGAAATTCGTACCTTTTTATATTCCTATGGTACCAACAACACGACTGAAACTAGAATCGTGAAATACGGTGTGTATATTCCTCTGACAGTGTAGACGCGAAATATTAACTGATTTTCAATATTTATACTTTTAAGTTGAACTTGGAAAAATCGATTAAAATGGATACTGCAATACAATTGGATTGTATCAAATGTATACATTAAAGGGGGAAGCGGATCAAAAGTGGTGCAAAAGGTACCAACCAAAATTGCGGATTTGGGATACAGATAGTACCAACCAAAGTTTTCAGCTAGAATATGAAAATAAATTCGTTGTATACATTTCTCCGAGTACATAAATTAATTTTTCGAAATTTGTATGTTTAAGGGCACAAGCGGTACAGAAAGAGTTGTGTTTGATTATTATATTCATTATCCCCGGCAAAATAAAATATAGATACAAAATGTTTGTTCCATTCATAAGTTCAGATTTCAAGTCACGCACCGTTATAGAAGTAATGGTTTTAATTTACACTTGGATAGGGACTACAAAGGACGCGGAAAAGCATACATATTTTGTAGGTTTAAAGTGATTATAAAAACATTTTAAAATCTCGAATTGCAGTTAATATCAACCATAAGTATGGAAGTTATATCAGTTTTATTTTGACCAAAGCTTATGCCAATTTGCGTGGAAAATATAGAAGTTATATTAGGTTTAATTTTACGTACGGGTTGTTTGTTTTGGAATATGGACTATACGTGTGTGGGAACCATAAGATGTATATCAATTTCCCCCATTTCCGAATGTAAACTAAGTTTGGGAAAATAGTACTATGTGCAGAGTTTGAATAAATTCATTAAGTCCCTTCCAGAGTCATCGTGTATACCAGCGAGCCAGACAGACTTGAAAGGGACTTGGGAAATAGTTATGGTTTTAAATCTATCCTTCAATGCGTTACACGTTTTTTTCTATCCCTAATTATATATGTATGTAGTGAGAGTATAATTTTCACAGCTTAAGAAAGAAACGTGCAAATAATTTTCTACTTTATATGATTTTTTTTAGAAAAAATGTTTTCATTTTGTGCCAATAAATTAAACTATTGACTACATATAAACGCTGAAAGTAATATCCTTACACTAACGCAATTTCAAAATATAAAAAAACAGTTTGAATACCGATGCAATACCATACCATTTTTCCGCGTACGAAGTAGCGGGTATTCGCTAGTATTTCATAAAATGGTGGTTATGTCAATATCAAATGAAAGAGGGCAATCTGTATAAATGAAAAAAGAATATAAAAGGATAACATTTTCAAAGGACATTATATTAACATAAACTGATGGTTAGAAATAAAGGGTGTTTTTTATTGGGGTATAGAACTTTAAGTTGGCATCACTTTTTTAACTGGCGGCCATTTTGTCAGCTGTCAAGTGATTAATATTTAGTTTGGTTTGCCATTTCATCATGAACAGGTTGACAAAAGAACAACGCTTGCAAATCGTGCAAATTTATTTCGAAAGTAATGGTTCAGTTCGCGAATTTCACCGCAAGCTCCGTCCATTTTATGGTCGACATAATCGTCCATCAGAGCAATTAATTCGGTTAACCATGGATCGTTTTCGCACTACGTTTACTCTATGTGATAATACGCATCCGCAGAGACGTCGAACAGTGCGCACCGAAGAAACAATTGCCAAACAACAAACCAGAAACGTTAGGGGACTTGGAAGCCAACATTCGTGGCGTTATTGCCAACATACGGCCCCATATGCTCGAAAAAGTGGTTGAAAATTGGACCTGTAGAATTGGCTATATTCGAGCCAGCCGCGGCGGCCACATGCCCGAAATCATATTTAAAAATTAATGGCATAAAATTATCCTTCCAATAAAGCCAAATTGATGGACATTAAAACGATTTTCTTGTGTTTTATTTCAATTCGAAGTTCTATACCTCAATAAAAAACACCCTTTATTTAAATAATTTGTTTGAATAAAAAGGAAAAAGATCGCGAAATGGAAAACTGAGTACACAGTTTTTCTTTATATGATCTCTAGGTATGTGGTCTTTTGCAAGTCCAATAACAAGTAAAATTGTCTTACGTTGTAGTATTACTACTCTTCGATTTTAGTTTGAACAATTATTTCTATTTTGAAAATATAATGACTTTGAAGGGAAACCACACAGAATCTCATATTCTAACTCCCAGTTCCAATGATCTTCATGCAGTATTTATTTGCTTTAAAATAGCCCAATAAGGCATATCAAAACTATGGCCCCCGTAAAAACGGTACCAATCCAAGAATGGATCCAATTCTTGGGGTAATTTTTCATTATGCCCTCCATTAAATGTAAAATTAATTTTTTACCTGTACAATCTTTACTATTAAAAATAATGCATTCATTGATTGTAAGGTAATTGTTTGTGGGTGATTTTTGATAAGCAAACATTGTCCAAATATCATATACGAAGTATTAGAAAGTCATGTAGGATTTAACTTTCATTTTTGTCAACCAATCTGTAAATTCTAAATATAATCTCGTTATATTTTTTGCAGCTAGGGTAACTCTGTTTCGTTCAAAAAATATACTATTACATTACACACCAACAAAGCGTCACGAATATAGAAAGAAACATAAAAAAACTAAAACTAAAAATAAAGAAGTAAACAAATCGGAAGGGTGAAGCAAAATAAACACCGGCAAAAAAAGCACAGCACATGCTTAACTGTGCCTCCCGAAAATACGAAACAGCTGCTCCAACTATAGAGAGCAAGAGCGACGAGAAACAAAATGGAAATGGAACACTACGAAGGTCGTGTACGTGTAAACACACTACCACCACGAGCATTTGTGCAGAAAACCCCAATGACAACAAATTAAAATGTTTCTGGAGAGGAGTAAAATATTCTGGAGGAATTAAGGGGCGCCGAGAAATGTACGTGAGGTATTTTTTAGTGCTGGGAGTCTAGAGCTCTCTCAAGTAAACAAAACAGTGCACATGTTTACTACACAAAAGAAAAGCCGGGTTGTGTCTGCAAATAAGGAAATTAGACTCACAGACAGATATCAAGTGAGGGCTCAACCACGAACTGCAACCAGGGAATTTGGTAGGATGTATGGTGTAACGCTAAATGGATAAAATTAAAATTATTATGCTCCAATCATACATACTAAAAGGCCTTCAAAGAAATAAAGCATTACTAACAACGTTGTTGCTGTTGGAGTTCGAGCTTCACAATTTACTGATGGTTAGTCTCTGTTAAGTACTCTCATCGCTGTTCTCTTTTCTCGTGGAGTTACTGTATGTATGTATGTCTGCACGAGAACTTCAACATAATTATTTTGCCGTAGTAACATGTTTTTGCCAACAACATTGTCTTCATGTGCATTTATTCACGCGTTGTTTGCCATGACTGGATGGTCCGTCCGTAGAGTTCCATCTGGTTTTTAGTTGTTGTGGTTCGATGCGATGCCATTTGTTTTGTTTACGTTTTCCAATGTTCGCGAAAGGACGCGTTCTCGTGCGGTGCGGTAAAATTAGCATAAATCATACAAACGCAAGAATTTGTTCTTTTAACAAGAACAAATTATCAGATTTTGCTTGGAAATTGCTGAAAAATATGAAAAGTGTGTAATAATTTTGAGGTAATTGTTAACGTCACAGGAAAGTGTAAAAACAAAAGAAAAAGTAATCAAAACAAAAATAATAAAAATTTAAATAAAAAATATTAAAGAGTAAAGAAGATCTAAATTACAAAAGTATGATTGGTAATACAAATAATAAAATGCATTTTTATGATTAAATTAAATGTGAATATGAACGTTCTCATAAAATGTTGAAAAAGAGTTTAACACGATCTATGTAACCCAAGTGTTTATTCGTCTTGTAAGAAGTGAACAAAATAACAAAAATTTAATTAAAAAATTACAAGAAATCGAAATTATAATAAAAATTTAAATTACAAATCATTTGTAAATTATAATAATACAGAATGTAAAATACAAATTCGTAAATTCAAATCAGCGGAAATATTGAAATAGTGTTCAGTAAAATATCTGTATATCCTGTATGAAGAAAAAGTAATCAAACAATTAATAAAAATTCAAATTAGAAAATATAATCATAAAATAATAATAAAAAATAAAGTTACAAAAAGCAAAATAACGATAACAATTCGAATAATTAAGTGTATATTTACTATTAAATCAAGTGTGAGTTTCATCAAATGTTAAAAATAGTTTAGTAAAAACTACTTGTGAAAAAAAGTGATTAAACTCAAAAAATTAAATTTAAAAATTTAAATTACAAAAATGTATATACCAAAATTAAAATAATACTAAAAATTCAAGTTACTAAGTTGTAATAAAAATACAATACAAATTAAGTGCATATTTATATTAAATTAAATGTGATGGTGAGTGTCATAAATTGTCGAAGTGTATTTCAATAAAATATCTATAAATGTCTTGTGAGAAGCAATTCAGCTTAAGAAAAGAAATTATTGAAAATTAAAAAAAAAAATAAAAACAATAATAATAATGAGAATTTAAATTACAAAAAATGAAATAATAATAATAATATAGAATATATAAGACAAATACGTGCGTACACATTTATGATTGAAGTCAATGTTAATGTTGTTATAAAAAGTTTTATAAAATCTCCACGATTCCTCAGTGTTTTTGGCGCCTTGTATTTGTGTGCCCCTTCGGTGTTACCACGAGAGCAGAAGTGCTATAAAAAGGAGTCGTAAAAGTGAAATGTGTTTTTAGTTTGTTTGTTTTATAGGCCGTAAATGTTTTGCAGTTACTCGGAAGTTTAAGTGAGTGATTCTCTTTTCTCTACCGCTTTATCATTCACCACAAATCATATTTTTTGCGACTCTGTTACTGAAACTGAAACAAAATCAACAAAGATAAACAAATAAATGTTCCAAAAATAAAAATATAAATTCTATCATGAAATATCCTCCCCCGAACACAAAAAATGACTCGAAACAACACCAAGTGTCATTATTTACACACTCCATCGTTGACAAAATATAAACCGACAAAACAACAAAGTAACAGCTACCGATTGATGTATGTAATTTAGGGAGTGGTATGAAAATAAAAATGAATAAGAAGAATCTTTATGGCCTTTGATAAAATAATTTCACATGATTATCCTTTAGCTTTTAAATATCTTCAGAAGATGACAACCGAAATTGGTCAAATTATAGGAGAAAAAACTATTATATAGTCAAATCAGTTACAATTACAAAGTTCAACAATCAGCACATGTAATTGCATTTTGTAATATTCACGGTTGTCCTATAAGCGTTATTGATACCTTATTCCAGCATGTTTTTTTGGTGTCAACATTTATACACTTCTTCTGTATTCCGATAGGGCTGTAGATATAGATTTAGCAAATACTTCAAAATTTTGGGGTATTCCATGTTTTGAAGAATAGTTTGTTTACAAGGTGAATCGACTTGATTTTCTTCAAACTTTTGAAAAGTTCTCACAGAGGGTCTAAAACTTCAAGGCACCCATAAAATATCTGTATTCTGTGCCATACATTCCATCATACACAAAAACTAGCTTGTAAAAGAAAAAATCAACATTTTCCCACATCCATCATACCGCACGCCCTTATTGACATAATATTCAGGCGGAAGCCACAAAACGCCGACATAAACGAATTTACAACTTTGTCTAGTCGAGACAAAACGTTTTTTCAACCAAATCTTCTGTAATTTTTGCGTTTTTGTCCTTTTTCACGTTGCGTAGATAAATTGCAGTTAATTTGTATTTGTTTTAGGTGTTTTTTAATTTGAGAATTTTGGTCGAGTGTTTTTTGCAGAGGTCGTTTTTAACAATCGGCAATACGAATGATGAAGGGTTATCTGCGCTTTCCTCTTTAGATTTATTTTTAATCGTCTGCTCCAATAAACCGTCACCCAACAGATTTAGATTTATATATAGCTGATAAAAATATGTATTAATGTCCAGCATTTGCTGCAATATAATAATAGGTATTGAGTGCAATAGACCACAACCAATAAAGGCTATTTTAGGCAATTAGGACTTTCAATCTGACACATATTAGTTCGTAGGGCTTGCCTTGCAGTATGGCACAGAATGTGTGGTAAAAAATCCACAATAGCCATCAGAGGATATCTGCACTCCTCTATCTGCAAATCCTGGTTATTTCCTTTTATGTTTAAATTCTCTTTAAAATCTAAGTAAACTCATTTAAAATATTTTTGAAAGCCTTCGCCTACACATGTAAGCATCTATCGGCGTTTTTCCTTTCCGAGAAACAAAATTAGTCTAAAAAACAATAATTTATACGGCCTTCTGCTAATCTAGACATGTTTTAATAAAAGAACAACAAAAACAATTGTCAGGAGAAACTACAATAGATTACAAAATGTTTTTGTGTTTTGTTTTATTATTTTTTCTGTTTCACAAACACTCAAAAAATCGACTACACCACCAGACTGCTAGGCGAAAACAAAAATTCATATAAATGGAAAATTACCAGAAACCGAAACCAAAGAAAGACCTTCAACATGTGTTGTCATGGTGCACAGAGTCGAAAATGCCGAGGAAAGTCAGTTTTGCTTTCATTCTTTCCCACATTCTGCACTTGTTTATGCAACAATCTCTACGGGGAAATCCAAAAGTTTAACTAAATTCACTTTCCCTCAGAAGGCGATGCATGTATGCGAGTGTGGGGTAGATGAAGGCAATGTCGACCCAAATGATTTGATACTTAAGGAAGGTCACTGGATCTGAGAGTGAGGGAAACTACTCGTATCTCCTTTTAGAAAAGTAAACTTGGCTTATGGACTATAAAATATAGAGAAGAAGGCAAAAATATAGAGAAAAACATAGTCTATTTCGTCAATTGTGGTTGAGTGGGAGTAAAGCACAGCTCGATATTAGTGTTTGGGTGGACGAGAAATTCTGATCAATTTATTGTAATCTTTAAGAATCCGTTAAATAAAACCCCCATATCACCTTTCTTACGTTTAGCCGATAAACTGCTTTATTAATAAATATCGAGTTGTTTTGGCATACGAATCTAATATTGAATGTAACATCAGTAGCATTTTGCCACTGCTTATTACGTGGCGTCAATAACTGGTGGCCAGAGCACTTTAGACAATTTTTTCAACTGGAATATCTGGCAATATAACAGACAATATCACAAACACAGATAACAATTGTTGAACGCCAAATGTTTTTGAAGTTGTTGGAACTTTAACCAGAAAACTTTCACTGCCTGTTGCCAATGATGCTTTTGCTGCTGTCGTTACAATTGCTGCTGTTCATTCTTTTGTCCAAATATGGTTATAAATGTTTATATTTAAGCCGTTATGTTTGTGTTTTCATCTCTTTGAATACAGCTCTCTAACCAAAAAATATTATTCTGCTGTTGCTGGGCACTTGGATATGAGATAAAGTGGTTTGTCTTCAGCCTTCTCGCTCTTCGAAACAATATACGAAAATGACAAGGATATTCCGTAGGCAATTGAGTTCTAAATTTGATGGTGTTTGTGATTTGAATTATCGAGATTGTCCATATTTCAGATTTTCATATTATGTTTCATCAGAAACAATACACTGCATATTCATTTGAGGACCATACAAACGATTTCGTTTTTGTTTTTCAATATTCCTCATCTGCGACCAAATGATAGTTACATAAAAATTTATATTCTAGACATTTTTTACATTAAATTATTGCAAATCATATTCAAATATTGAAATTTATATATCAAAGTAAAAAATAGTTATTAAAAAAATTTCATAACCGAGAGCGAAGTATATTGGGAATGTTTTTAAGCAGATAAGTATATTGTATGAGAAAATATAGAAAAATGTGACCTCCGGTCATATTTGGTCTATTACTCACCTGGACAATTAAAGAGTGATTTTTTTGAGGTTAGGATTTTCATGCATTAGTATTTGACAGATCACGTGGGATTTCAGACATGGTGTCAAAGAGAAAGATGCTCAGTATGCTTTGACATTTCATCATGAATCGTCTTACAAACGAACAACGCTTGCAAATTATTGAATTTTATTATCAAAATGCGTGCTCTGTTAAGAAAGTTCATTGCGCGCTTCCATTTTATGGTCAGTTTAATCGACCCACTGAAGCGGCTATTCGGGCTATTGTGACTAAATTTCGCACCAAATTTACATTGTTGGACATTAAACCACCAACACGCTTACGTAGAGTGCGAACTGAAGAAAATATCGCAGCTGTATCGGCCAGTGTTAATGATGACCACCAATTTTCGATTCGTCGCCGTTCGCACCAATTGGGTCTCTGTTACTCAAAAACGTGGAAATGCCAAAATTGGACTAAGCGGATGGACCACCTAAGACGCAGCCGCGGTCAACATTTAAATGAACTTATCTTCAAAAAGTAAATGTCATGGACCAATCTAACGTTTCAAATAAAGAACCGATGAGATTTTGCAAATTTTATGCGTTTTTTTTTAAAAAAAAGTTATCAAGCTCTTAAAAGATCACCCTTTATAAACCCTTAGGCAAGTGTACCTGCTATGGTCGTCATATTCCATTTGAGTGGCTGTTACATTTATTCATTGATCGAGATTTTTGCAATATTGTCAACTGCAAACATCTGGTTAATGGGAATAGTATTACTTGTATAAATATATCTTATCGTTTTAAATATTAGAGATATACGACAAACTAGAGTGAATCGGGTGTGAACTTACATTTAAAAAACATTTGGTTTTACTTTCTTTCTTGAATTCTGTAATTTTCTTTACTCACTTTACGCCACTACTTTACGAATATAGGAAATATAGAATAAAGTAATTGTAACGGGTGTGACATTTAACTGAAATTCTTTCACGATATCTCACTATAAATAGAAAAGGAAATGAACAGTCGTCATTATATTTTTGAAACATAACGAAAACAAGTAAGCAAGATTCAGTCGGCTAAACCGACTTATATATACCCTCACCCTCATGGAACATATAATATATTATACGGAAGTTATAAGGAATTAAATTTAACGTAGGACAGGATTATTTGTGTTCCTCATTTATAAAACAATTGTAAAAACATGGTCAAATATCAAGTCATAGTGGATCCCATCCCAGGGTGGTTTGTGTAGGAGGTACTGGAAGGGGCGTGGCAAAACCCGTCATATTTAGTACACTTAAAGTGATTATGAAAACGTTATTAAATTAGAGCTGATTCTGATTATCCGTGTGGAAGTTATATGGGTTTTAATTTAACACAGGATATTTGTGTGGGAGGTACCAGAAGGGTTATGGAAATATCTCCCATATTCGAACTTAAACTAAGTTTGGGGAACATTTTACCATGTGCGAAGTTTGAATCGATTCCTTAACTCCTTTCGAGAGTTATCGTGTACACCAGTCAGCCAGTCGGACGGACGGACATGACTCAAACACCTTAAAAAGTTGTGAATCGGATTTGGTCTTAAGTCATTCCTTCAATGCGTTACACTTTTTTTCTGTTCCAAATGATATATACCCTCCTACTCTGTAGAGGAATACGTGGAATACCTTATATGGCATACAGGCAAATATCGATCAAATTTACTATAAATATTTCGATCAAATTTTTATTTTTTTGTGTAAGGAAACTCTTCGGAGTAAGTACCAAAAGTTAGTAAACATGATTGACATTGGATTTAGTGAAATATTTGCAACAGTGATAACTGTAGTGTCAGATTTTCTCATAACCGCCCAATTTGATAATCTCAACATTTGTCAAAATCTGTAAGAAACGACTATTCCACCATACAGTAGCTAGATGAGAAAGAGAGGATAGACATAGTGCATCAATTACATGTTTGCTCGTTAGTGGCGAAAATAGTTTTTTTTTGTAAAAGCCACACAACAACAAAAATCTAACAGCAATATGGTAACAGGCATCGATTGCTTAAATCTATACATTTGGGCACTTTAATAAAATTCCCAAAGGACAATATCAAATGTCAATGGTAAACTCCAACGAAGAAATTACGAAAGATTACAACCAAAGACATTGATTTGCACAGCCTACAAACTTCCAGCAGAAAAATCAAAGAATACAGTCACCAACACCAAACAACCAAAAAGTGGCCAAAACGAAAACCAGACAAAAAGTAACAACCTTTAAACTAAACTTCAGAATGACGTTGACTCTTATTTTCTGAAGACCGGTTTACGAGGCAGAGACGGCAGAACATTTCCGTACCATAACCGCTCCAACAGACACGACAATGGGGCTATATGGGGCTTAGTGGATGTTTATGTTTGGCAAAACGAGTATCTGCTAGTTTGTTGCTATCATGGAAAATGAAAACCAAAAAGAAACAGATATATATAGTAAAGCAACAAACGAAGTAAGATAGAACTGCTGCTTATCCTGCTCCTTTGCAGGCATAATATCACTATCCAACCGAACGACACATTTTGAAGTGCATTATTTTTTTCTTTTTAAATCAAAAAGTGTTTTGCGAAGAACGATAGTAATTCATTGCAAGAACAAGAAAAAGTGTGGAAAATACTATTTGAAAAAATAATTGCTCCACTATACTTTTTAAACTTAACTTGCCAAACTAAAACCATTTTTTAGGAACGGCTTTTCATTGCTGCTCTCCCACATGAATGTTATTGAAAGGCCATTTTCCCAAATCTGTTGCAGAAAGACGTTCTATCTATTCCAGAGAAACTTTTCAAATCAATAAACTACTAAAGAAGAAGAAAATTCAAAATAAATAAAACAAAAAACTTCAAAATACACTAAACCTAAATCCTTTAATACTACCCCTATCCTCTAGAGTATAACTGGAGTAAACACATGTCCTTACACAACATGGATCCTGTGTTAGAATGGATGCGTCTGTTTGTGTGATGTATTCAGTTATATGGCCAACAATCACGGATTGTTGTTGTCTGGTGTTTTTGCTGCTATAACTATAAAATACTATAAATCACTTATTTATATCGGCGCCATTGATACCATACATCATCCCAGTTAAAAGGCTTAAAATGCATAAACATCTATATATGTGTCTATGCCGATGTATTTCGGTATGTATATCCACCGATGTTTGTATATTTGTTTAGTTATTTATTTATTGAAGTGATACCATTTTTGCTGGTGGTTATTTTGTTTATTCGTTAGTTTGACGTTTGTTTGTTTATATTAGAAAAATAGTCGAACTTTTATCGGCAGCAACCGACAATGGATGTAACTACAGACTAATGGTATATAGCAAATCGTCATATACAACATAGCGCCAGCAAAAACATTACGACGACTCTGAGGGTATTGCAAGTATCGATTTAAAACATAAAAAACAACAGGGAAAATAAATATAAAAAGCTTAGCATCACCGCAAAACGTTGTGGATATGACAATTTTGTCCAATGTAAACAATTGTAAATTTATCTGGATCTTGTTACACATATATAATGGTATCGGATGAAATCAGAGCTGATATAATTATATATTTGTTCACTAAAGTTTTTTAAGATGTTATATTTGTCTATGGTTGTGCCCTTTCAAAATATACCAAAAAGACATTTAAAATTTATTTAAAACTCTTATAAGCATCATTTTCTGATATATATTATATATGTACACTCTATCAAAATGTACATCATCTTCCGAAGGCATCAGTAATTTCAGTCCGATAAATGTTGTCCTCGATGTATTGCAATCATTGAAGGTTTCTGAAGCAAAAAAAAATATGTTGGTCAAAACAAAAGTTATTGGGTATATTTTTTTTTGTTGCTGTGACCAAACAATTTTTCCTTAGAACCGATTTAATTCCAACCGATCTATAACAATTAAACGGATATATGAAAAATCCAGGCGTGGTTTCAAAAGAATTTATTTTAAATCGTCTTAGATTGCCACGATAATCGATATATAATACTTCTAAAATGTATTATTTAAACTTGTCCCACATCTTACCATTCGACCCTCGCCAACATGAAACCGTGGTACTACAGTTCACATCAGTTTTCTAAATGGTCTGTTATTGTTGTCATTGCTGGAGATGACGCTGTTGTTGTTTTCGTTGTTTGTAAAATGGTTTATTTGATGTTTTGATTTCCCCCTTTACTTCTGCAGCGAACACTATAATTTTGTTGATGTCGATTGTATTTTGGTTCTGCTGATGTTGTTTTGGTAATAGTGTCGTATTTTATTAAAGTACGCCAAGTAATTCTGTTAAGTTACCAATAAATATTTATAGTGTGTATGTGTGCGTATGTCTGTATATTTGGGTGATGAAGCCAAGTAGAGTATGTTAATTTCACAGTTGAATAAATTTTAATTTTACTGCTGATACTGAAAATCAACAATTTATTTTATGTTGTTTGTCAACAAGAGTGGTCGTTGCAATCACCATTCACTCATGCAACCATCGATGTTTCAAAGTGCATCAATTAATTTATAACCGATGTTAGGACAGTTTGGACTACAACTAGTATACACTGAAATATTTGCATTTGCTCTAATATAGCAAGAACAACAGTCGAACAGGCAATAACATTAAGTAATAGCCGCCACAAATGTAGTACTAAATCAAATAAATACAAAATGTCAAAGGATATCAGAGAATGGAACTTTAGCAATTATTGAGTGTTTCTGCGAAATCTATGCCACATGTTTCATAATAGAAAAATATTACTCCAAGTTTGGAACAAAATAATCACTCTTTAATAATCTTTAAGAATAAGTTTTGCAATTTCGTAGAATATGTGAACACAATCCTGGTATCACACTAAAAAATAACGTGAGACGCATGTAACTACTGTTTGAAATTTATATTGAATTTTAGAATTATGTTTTGTTTGTGGCCAGCGGATATCTTTTATTGCGAGATTAGCATCTTCTCAATAATGGATATTCATTTTAATTTTTTTTTCCAAAAATTACTTTAATGCCCATATTGGCATTCTGATTGTAACGCTTCAACACATTACAAGACCCCAAAAGTACATCCATTATTTAAGGTCATAGTAAATCGGTTGGAATTATTAATGGAATATGCCTGTATCTGCCCATAAAAAATTTAATTTTTTGAATATTTGTAATACCAAAGATTTCTCCCTTTTTCATAATGTGAATATATTGATGACATATTGCCATATCTACAGTATCTACTTTATAAAATACCACTAGTTGATCTTTCAATAAAAATAAAACCAGTACTTGGTATCAAAATCTATTCTAGAATTTGTTGATCCCTGAACATATTTTTAGTAGTTTTCAATGCTAAAGATCCAAATAGACTTAATTTGGCATGATTTCAAACTAAGTTTAAATTATTTAATCACTATTCCTTAATCCCAATGTAAACGTTGCATATTAGCAGCAGTTTGAAATGGTATTCACTTTAGATTTAGATTTTTTACTGAATTTAAACAAAAACATGTACTGTTTCATTGGCAATGGAATTTAGTGTTTGAGTATTTTCTATTATCAACAGTGGTCAATGGATTTCCTCTCATCCCATCTCCTAGCTCAACCGACACCAATAATGTCTGCATGCGGCACGGATACCCATTTTTCAAACGTGATTTTGCATATATTCTGTGGTTGTTGGCTCAGCAGATTTTGTTGGTTTTTGTGTGCTTCTAATAAAGTTAAACTTTTTGATTCTCAATAGAGTCATTCTACAGCATGTCCAACATCAAGAGAAGATTTTAGTTAATGTGGGTGCAAGGAGAAGGTCTCTAGTATAGGAAATCCAAAATAATGCTGTGTGGTCATTTCCCCCATTTGGATACAGACACACATGAGATCAACATTTCAATTTGTGGAGGAAAGTCCTTGCAAAAACACAAGTCCGTCCATATTCCACAAAAAAGTGAAATGCCGGAAATTTAGTATAAATTCGGAAAGAATGAGGTTGACGGGGAGAATGCTATTTGAACATTGTAGTTTATTTGCCTCTTTTACCTGTGTGGTTGCGAATGGAAATTTGATAATGAGTTATCTGTATGTGTGACGTTCAAAAATAATAATTTAATTGATACTGAAGTGTTTATGCAATAAATTAAGATTGATCGTTGAAATCAATTACGACCACAAAACTAATATTATTTGAGGTTTTCAAATACATGTATGGACATAAAGCGAGAGCTTAAATGGATTATTTCGCTTTATTTGCAGACATATTTTAATGATATTTTATTGTTTGTTCTATGAATAACTACCGTGAACATAGCAAAATAATGGACTACTCCATACCCTACAGCAATGCATGGTTTAGATATAAACTTTCAACGAATTTCATTTATAAAAGTAATCATGTAACATATTTTATTTAGATCGGATAATAATTGTAATCTATGTTGTAGATTCTTATCGAAAGAAATCTGATTGTATTAAATTACATGAACTGGGGGCTAGAGAGTACAAGACAAGAAAATGTCTTGAAAGAGTCGTTGAGACTCGTGTCCTCGTAAGTTATTAATGTTCGGAAAACATTATTTATATATCTCAAGACACATAATTGTGTTTCTGAGTTATTGAAGATTTAAAGTTTATTGTTATGTTGTTGAATGAATTGTTTTGATATAATAATTTCTGCATCATTAAGACCATTTCACAAATCCACTTGAGATCTTTTTACAGCACACCGACAATATATTAAATATTTAAATATAGTGTGCATGCAATTTCATTATTCTATAATGAGAAGCCCGTTATTAGTGTTAACGGAACAACTTTTTTCGTTTCCCTTCCAATCTGTGTTTATTTAGTTTAGTTAGTGGGTCGAACTGAAAGTTTACATTTAACACAATTTTACCCACTTGTTACTCATATTTGCCTTTAAAATGAACTTCTATTAATACAACATTAACTATAAACTCATCTCTGTTCGTCCATCATGAATTTCAAAATAAACAAATTTTAAACTAAACCAACCTCCAAAACCAAGTAAATATTTACCACTCTAAATTCACAAATTTGGAAACAAATCGCTTTCAATAATGGACCGCCATTCACTGAAAAATACACTTACGGTTTCCACGATGAAACCACTGAATAAACACCAATAATTGAAAATAATGCTCAATTAAATTTAAAATAAATTACCTAACACACACTTACATATGGAAATGAAATAGCAAACATCAACATATTGGGTGCATACAACCGATGAAGTGGTATTTCCGTTTAGTTAGCTCTGGCGCTGTCAACATCCGTAGCTATTCTCATTAAAATTCAATAATGTGTAAATGCAATTGTCTATTGTCCTGCGTGTTTCCGATAACATTTAGACTTTTAATAAATGTTCAATTGTTAGTTGTAATTTGTAATTTGATCGAAATAATTATGAAAATTGCATCTTAAATAACGGCGATAATTTGAGCTTAGTTTCCTGATTACTAATAATACTATCCTAATGGTAGTCTGATTTTCCATTTGTTGTCACCTTAATTTGACACTTGCATGGTAGCAATAACTATAAACATATCGAAGGTCATGTTCCTTCATGCGTTCCGCTTTCATAGGGTTCAACTCAAAGTATAATAAAAGGTTGCGCTGCTTGCTTAAAGTATCGGGTATCTCTGTAGACACTTTGAAGATGAAAAGTTCTATATCAATTGTAAAGTTTGTTAACGTCCCATATTTGGTAAGACGAGTAGTACCTTAAAAAAATAATAAGAATAATATATGTCGGGTATTGATTGTTTTTGGTGGTGGGATAGTAAAAAATCAATCAAACAAAATAAAGTTTAGGCAAAGTGGGACTTTTTGTGTTATATAGCTTTCTTTAATATCGTCTTCCTTATGGCGTTTCTGCGTTCTTTGCCAGTTAACATTTCCTTCATATATAAAAGTCACGTTAGGTAATGTCAATAATTTAGCACCTGAAAGTGGTGTTTTTTTTAATCTTTGTTATTGAATGTGAACAATTTTAATATAATACGAGGAACGTGGAACAGTGATAGTGCTTGTGAATATATACAAATACATATTCTTGCATGTATATCTATCTACCTCTATTCTTTGAACATATATTTGAGTTACAAGAAAAAAACGTATTTTCTGGCTAGTTAGATTTCGTATTCTAAACGTTGTGATCTCATTTTTAGCCGGATTTTTAAACTGGCTGGGTTGAAATTGCGTTAGGATATATTTTTCCGTTCAAAAGTAAAAAATAATTTCATAAATAATAAATCTGGAAAAACAGTCTGAAAATTTCTTCCTACTCCACTAATCGCTTTTTAACTATTTTTTTTACAACCATCCATTACAAATATCAGTATAATGATTATTTACACTTCTGATAAATTAAAGACATTACAAATAAGAAAATCCTCTTTACCAAAAGTGACAGACGAAAAAGTTAGACGAATACAGATTTGGAGGCTGCTTGAGTTTTCATACTATATTTCTCCACTTCCTGCCAGAGTACTAAAGGGAGTGTATGTGTAGAACCTGAGCTAGTTTAAATACTAAAGATGTTTGCTAGTTTTGTTCCTTACAACAATAACCAGCAGCAACAAAAGCATCTTAGAATGTCTAGAGCAACACAGACACCGTCGCCGTGCTTTAGACGTCTTCAACAATTCAAAGAAAACAAAAGAAGAACAAAAACGTTGAGAAATATTAAGAATGTAATAAAAGTGCCAAGTTTTATTTAAAAAATGGATTTTAAGCAGCACCAGTATTTTCGCCTTGTTTATATATATTTATAATTTAATTTTCACAACAAACACGAAGCAAAAGGGGGCATTTTCAAGAGAGTGAGAAATCAGCTATTAACCATTTGAAAGCCAATTAGATCAGTTAAGTTAAGAATTGCAAAATTAATAAATATAAAGAATAAATTACGCCCCAAATTGAAAATATGTGAAAACATGAAAATGGACTGTCTTAGTTAAATGTCGACAAAATAGCAATAAATAAAGTAATTTTGAGAAAGATTTTGGATTATTTTACTTAAAATATAATCATAAAAATCGTTTGAGAGACAAAACAAATTTGAAAATGTAGGACTAATCCTGTGATACATTCTGTCACTTCTACATACGTACTGGTGTGCTATGGAACACATAAAATATTAGCTGCCAAAACTTTGTCATCCGATTTGCTTGAAAAGCTGACTGTCATTATTCTAGGTTCATATTTTATACAATTATCTCCTATCGATTTTCAAAACCAGTAACATGCAAGCAATATAAATAAATGCAATTTCATCATAAAAATAAAAATAAAAATAATTAAATTTTTCCTTTATTCTCTTATCTTTGCAGACTCATTCGGTTCGAGTTGAAAGCTTGATTTGAAAATCAATACACAAAACACATTTAAATCAAATCACTCCAATTAAAATATTCACACGATTTGAAAAACAAACATCGTATTGCGGTAATTGCAACGTCAATTAATTGACATATCAATCCGATTAAAGTGAAACGTTTCAGCTACAGGAGGTCAAAAGAATATGATATTGAATAGCAACGCGTGTAAAAGGTAAGCAACGCTGGAAAAATATTTAAGTTATTTTGCAAAAATTCTTCGCCAATATATTTAAAAACTCAAAGATATTCGCATATGCTTACAAAAACTAGTTGGGTTTGTTTTTGTAAGCATAAATAAGAATACAAATAGCAAATTAAAATTGATTGAAACGCTGTCTGACTGCAACGGCGGCACAGCGATGACTGTATTCACAGATAGATTAGAATTGTATTTAGACAGTGGGCACATATTGTGCTTGACTGGGTGTGTGTCTCGTAAAATATGACTTTTAGCTGTATAAATATGTGGAGCTCAAAAACGATATTTGTATAAAGTTTTAAATTGTCCCGTCGATATCGCATACGTTTTTGTTTGGTAGCCGTCAAAGTAAACTGCTTATATTCATTCAAAATAATGGATCGAACCAAATTTGCTCAGTGATTAAATGAGGTGACATTCTTTCAATCTTACAGTTTGCAAATAAGAATAGAATAATTACCTTTAATTGAGCATATAAGCGGGTGTTATCGGGCTTTTGTTTCCAAAGAGAGAGAAAAAATATAAAAATTTTCTTCGAAAAAATTGGAAATTTAGTAAAAAAAAATTGGAAAAATTATCCATAAAAAATAATATAGTTTTCGATATTATAAATTATCCATAAAAACCACAAAAATCAACACTTCGTTTAAATTTTAAAGACGAGGGTGAGAAGTTTCTGCTAAATGTAAAATTGGCCTTATTATTTTAAATTCACTGTAAAAACAACACATAAATGCTTTGCTTTGAGTAAGAAAGTATTTTTTTCAATTGCTTTACTATCCACAATTAATTTTTTCCTTATGATGTTTCTGCAGAGTCCTATGAATTTGCCTAGTCTATCTGTCTGTTGAAAAATCTCTAAAATCGGAATAAAATTCATAATTTCTACATATCGTTCATTCCATATCAAACCGAACGATTTTCGTAAAAAAAATACGACCACGACTCCGATTTTAACGATTTTTAGCATAGTGTTCGAAAACTTGATCGGTGGGATTTGTAATTGAGCAATATATCTTGGCTTTTCCCTGTCATATTCCCTCGATCGAATACAACAACAGTAAAGAGAAACAACAACAATGTAAAATATATTACGAGCTGAAAGTAAAGGTGCATATCTGGTTTTGTCAGTTGAAGGGCAAATAACAAATTAAAAGTAAAAACCGGATAAAATTTAAAAGAAAAAAGTAAATATGTCTGAAGCAAAAGGAAGGAAATGTCGCTATAAAATCAATCAAATTTGCCCAGTGTGTGTTTTTGGTCCATGGTATGATCTAGGATTTAATATTCAAATGTTTATTGTCAGTTAGTGCTGCTAATGTTGTTATTATAATGTTGTTGTAGGTTTTGTTTTGCTTACCACGAAACCGGATGTTAATGAAGAGTAGGCATGTTGCCATACTACAAAAAAAACTGTCACTTGCTTGTCAAATACAACTCACACAACAACGACAAGTGTTGCACGCGTACACTACGTTCCCATTAAAGGACACAAACATGCATTGAAGAAGCAACAATGATCAAAGCAAACGCAATCACAAACGATAACTTAAGAAAGTTTTTACCAACACAATGTAGAAGCAAAAAATTGGAAGACGAAGACGCAAAATAGGAACTCCACCAAATTTTATTACAATTATCATCCAAAGTATTCACAAACATTGGAAATCCACCAGATACAGCAACAAAAACAGGAGGCGGTCTATTACCGTTCCACCACAAAGCCTTCCCCAAGGCCGCCAAAAGTTAGGAGGAAATTAAATCTTGGCAAAGATAACTAAATTTGTCTATGACAGTACTCCGCTTTTGTAGAGATAAATCTCAGGTTATATCCTGCTATTTCGGGTTGCTGTCATGTTCTATTTTTGCTTCTGTTTCCATTCTCGACTTGTTCTTTCTGTTCACCATCCATTGTGCTCCGTAGTGAGTTTGCTGTCATTGTTTATCAATTCAATGTAATTGCGGAAATTGGCTACATTTTGTTGATGATTGCAAATTGCTTTGGCCTTCGCAACCAGAGGATCACTGTCACTGATTCAGAACCAGCAGAGCTGAGAGAAACTGAAAGAAAAGCGTACTTGGCCTTACAAAAACCCAAACAAAATCCAACTCAAGACAACACCAGCAACAGCAGTTGCATCATCCCAAGCCGCCTCAACAAGCTAGAATTAAAATCTCGACAATCCTTTTGTATTGCAAGTAGCAGTAGCATCAGTAACACACCAGACCTCATGCATGATATATCCTGGCATCACCGTCTCAAATTTCAATAGTATTACTATTTTTCGTGAAATATCATTATTATCATTCAGTCCATCGTTTTCTTTATCAGAAAAGCATACAAACACATTGCCACTTATAAATTGCTTTTCTACTAGAAGGATTAATAATCTCCTCTGTACGAGCAGTAATAAAACATTAACATAAAATGAAGTATCTTGATAAGACACGGGCTGAAGCCAAATAAGCATAAAATTCTTCAATCAAAGATCTCTTCTAGAGAGCTGGATTTGGCATCATTTTGTTCGCATACTAGTCTATAGTAAGAGATTGTATACCTCAGAATATTTCTTTCCGAGATACAACTGTTAAAGTTTCCTTCGATGTAACTGTGGGCTTTACAATACTGTATGATTCTCCTCCAACAATTTCTCTCATTTATCTACTTGAACGGATGTTTTATTTCGAGTGCACACTTGTTATGAATTTCAATACTAGTAGAAAATCATAAAATATACAATTATTTTACATTTGTTTACTTTTCTTCCTAACGACGAAGATAAACATGAATATGGATAGATGAGAGAACATCTTTTGATTACTATTATTTTTAATTTGTTTTTAAATTCATAAGAAGCAACAGCAACTGATAGAAATCCAATATGAAATAATTAAACACAACAATCGAATGCTGCAAACATGCATATTTATATCATCTAGGACATATTAACTTTATTATACCTGACTTAAGTGTGGAATGAAAACGTTGGCGAATCTTTGATAAACTGAATTCCTGAACCACAAATCTGAGACAGGTATCAATAATTACATCGCGCACTAAATTTCAAAAATCAATAATCACAAAGTTATAAAATAACAAACACATTTCATAAAATAGCATACCATTTCTTCGATCTCCTATTAAAAGTACAACATTTTACGACCATTTATATAATTTATGGCGTTAAAGCCATAACAATTTTAATTAACTCTTAAATATTATTTCCTCCATTAATCTTTACAAAAGAAACCATCAGCAAAACCATCCAACATTAGGTTCTTAAGTTAAAAACAACTTCAAACTACAACTTCCATTTAATATTTGTAACCAGAAGAGCTAGAAATTAAACATGACCGTACACGGACACGAATACGGACGGACGGATTACATAATGCATCGTTTATCCAAAGTCATCGCAGACGCAGAGTGGCCACACATCCATACATGATGGTGGTCTTATGAAATGGAATCTTCTGTGGCTTGGTGGTCAGGTGGTCATTCCTTTTGTCACACCTTGAAATATCGACCTATAAAGTATATATATTCTTGATCGTCATAAAATTCTAAGACGATCTAGCCAAGTCCGTCCGTCTGTTGAAAGCACGCTAGCATCTAAACGAAAGGAGCTAGAACGTTCAAATTTTCCATAAATGCGTCTAATAGTCGTAGATCGGTTGGGATTGAAATGGGGCGAAATCGGTCCAAAGGGAAAAAAATTTCCCTCACAAGGAATATTATATTTGCTCGATATTTGGTATGCGCACTCCCCCGATAACAAACACGTGCACCATAAAGTGATTCTTATTTGTAGGGGGTGAAATGGGGACAAAAAAGGGATAAAAATGGTACATATTTAACGACAACAGCTAGAAACGCGAAATTCGGTGTGTACATTCCTCTAATTGAGTAGATACATAATATAAAAGTATTTTTTCCAAATTCGTACGTTTAAGGGCTAAAATAGGAATAGAGGAATAAAAAATGGTACCAACCAAACGGCTGTACCTAAAATAATGAAATTCGGTGTATACATTCCTCTGATTGCACAGATAAGTAAAATACACGGATTTTTCAAAATTCGAACTTTTTGGGGTTAAAATGAAAAAAGGGGATAAAAATAGTACCAATCTAATGACCGCAGCTAGAGTCATGAAATTCGGAGTATACATTCCTCTGAGTGTGTAGACACGGAAAATAAACAGATTTTTCGAAATTCGTACTTTTTGGGGTTAAAATTAAAAACGGGTATAAAAATAGTACCAATCAAATGACCACAGCTAGAGTCATGAAATTCAGAATATACATTCCTCTGACTGCCTAGACACGGAAAATAGACGAATTTTTCGAAATTAATACTTTCAAGGGATGCAATGGTACAGAGGGATAAAAATAGTACCAACTAAACGACTACAGCTAGAATGATGAAATTCTAATTGCGTAAAAACGTCAAGGTGGTAAAAATGGTACCAACCAAATGGGCGTACCTGGAATCATGGATTTCGGTGTATACATTCCTCTGACTGCATAGACACGCAAAATAAAAAGTTTTTTTTTCCAAATTCGTACTTTTTCTTTTACGGCAAAAATTGGTTGTATCATGAAGTTAGGTTATTTTGCACTATGTACGTCTGATAATGGATTTTCAAAATTTGTACTTTTGGAATTAAAATAGAATGGAAATACAACCAATTGTAGCACCCACTTTTTACCAATATTTATGGCTTTGAAAAAAAAAATGAAAAGAAAAAATTTTTGAAAATATAAATATAAGAATATTTATTTTTTGAATTGACGTATTGGTAGCATTACCTTACAAGCGTGGTTTGAAATAATTAAAATATTATATTTACTTATAAAATTAATTTTTCATTATTTGTATTTGTGTTGGTTTGGCTATATTAAAAAAATATATTTTCCTGTAATATTACTGCACATCTACGAAAACCGACAACCTCTGTGGAATGCAATCCATGGTGGAGGGTATATAAAGTTCGACCCGGCCGAACTTAAAGCCATTTTTACTTGTTTTTTGGACATTTTTGGTATTCAAGTCTGCTGTCGTGCAGCATTTGCTGTATCAGTGTGTTGAAATGCGCATAAATAATCACAAAACAGAATTAACAACAATTGCTTGTTATTTTTATTTACGTTTTCTTTTCATTTTATATTTCTTTCACTGCATGTGTTCGCTGTTGTCCTGCGTGTCATTGTTACTGTTGATTTTATAAAATACAAACAGTAACGTGTAGGATACACGGACATCAGTGCCGGTTACTATGAAAGTAGTCATGGATCAAAAGGTAGTTTGTTAAAAACACACAATGCACACTTTTGAATTTCAGGCACGATTGCACAGTGGATATAACATTCCATGTTTGGATATAGCCCCGATACAAATATTCTTCTCGATTTAACAAATTGTGTCAGGTCTAGGGTTTGCATTTTCCCGTACTTTTTATTCCCCGGGAAACGGGTATTATTTTTTCAATTTCCCGGGATGCCTGGACAGCACGGGAAATCGTCAACATACTGTTTACCATGAGTTAAGCTTATTTTTTCCAATGAAACATTCACATTTTATTAAGGTAAATTAAATATATATTTCACAATGAAGTTGTTACAGAATTCATATAATAAAGCGCAATGTAAGATCAATTCATTCATCTTTTCAAGTTTCAAAATTAATTAAAGATCAGATATTTCTTATTTTATTGGAAAATGTGGACGCGACGGAAAATGATCGTTCACATTTATAGCATTAAGAAATGTTTGTTCTTTGTACTGTCGCATCAAAAACATTAAATTCTTTATTTTTGGCGTTCGGATACACGCCCAAAATCTGTTTTTCCCGGATTTTATGGCGCTTGACAGGAAAAATCCGAAAAAAGGAAAAATCCGAAAAACTGCAATATTTGATATATCTTTGTTATCTAACCTTTTATACAACATTTTTAATTTTTCTGAGTGGAAATGATGGAAAAAAATATGCGAGAAATATGTAAAAATTTCTACTGAATTCCCGCGCGATTCCCGTACGAATTTCCCGGGATACGGGAAAGGGAAAATGTGCGAATTCCCGGGAAATCCCGGGATGCAAACCCTAGTCAGGTCATAGTAGCCTATGATTAGGAAACCTACAAAAATTCTTTCAGTTTTCAATTTTTTACAAATTGAATTGTAGAATAGACAGTGGAGTGTATCATATAGTCGGCCCCGCCCGACTTTAGCCTTTCCTTACTTGTTTTTAATTTAAAAAATTGGGAAACGGCAAACAATCAGAAAAATACCCGACATGAACGATGCACACCACCAAGACTATCACAAAAGAGGCAATGGAATATTAAGAGATTATTGAGAAAATTTCAGATTTCTGATATATAATTGCAGATAAGCATTATATTGTCACAAGATGGACCACAAATGACAAGTAGAATTTTTATATGATTAATGCTGATAAAATCAGGATGATTGGTGCCCCATGTTCCGAGTTAATTGTGCCACAGCCTATAGTTCCAATGTCTTCACCATTGACATTGTGCGGCGGAGTGCGAGGGCGGTATTTAAACGCAATTGTTTCTCATTATTTTTGCACTGGGAATTGTGTATTGCATGGCAATTGTGTATTCCCATTGAAATGTCATTCGCATGGACTTATTGCAAATAGGTTTGTCTGTGCATTTGCTACTGAAACGTTACTACAATTCATGTTAACGTCTGCATATTTTTTATCTTGTAATTAATTCTTGTACTATGAATTTACCCTTGTCATCATCACCATAAGTTTCTCCCTCCGCATCTTCTGAGTCTGCAATTAATTATGATTAAACATAATGGCTTTCATTTGAGATTCATTCATTCTCAAAGTCATAATCCATTCATTTATTCATCTCAGTCATAATTTTATTTACCTCTCCCTATTTCGCTGTCTTTTTATGAATGCGTTGACATCTTTATTATTGCCATAACAAATTAAGTCATTTCGATAAAGGCTCAGAAACAGGAGTGATTGACGTGAGTTGGTCCGTAAATAGTCCCATTGGACTGTTGCAGATAAGGATTCAATTAGAATTCAAAGTGATTTACAGTGATTAATTTTTTTTTAATTTTTTAAGTTTTCTCCCGTTGTGGTACATTCAATTTAGCAAAATGTTTCAGAAGTGGTCTAAATCTAGAGTTGTTCTACCTCCAAATTTTTATACGAAAAAGCAATGCCAAAACCAAAAGCCAAAATTGTGTGAAAATATGCGACTACATTAAAAAAACTCCCATTAAAGCGATGATATTCGGTTCAAACACAAAAGCCAACTGGTATGCCTTCATTCAGTTGGTGAAGGTGATGTTGAGCGGCATGC
>CANDYM010000290.1:0-17633 GCA_947397865.1 Polietes domitor
ACCTGTATCGTGATTACAAGAATAGATGGACGGACGGAAGGACAGACAGACAGACAGACAGACGGACATTGCTAAATCGATTCAGAAAATGATTCTAAGTCGATCGGTATAATTAACAATGGGTCTATCTCTCTTCCTTTTGGGTGTTACAAACAAATGCACAAAGACATAATACTCTCGTGGAGTGTATAAAAATGTTGCCACATTATCGAGTCTCTTAATTGTAACCAGTAAGCCTAATCGAACAGGCCTTTTATAAAACAAAATTATTTTCAATTTCTTATTTCATTTTTTTGGGTTTTCTCGTACCTAGGGTTTGGGGTTTCCCGAACTTTTTTCATTTCCCGGGAAAATCGGAATGAAAAGTTTCATTCCCGGGAAAAATAATTTATTTTGGGTATGATTTAAAATGTCAACATTTAGTAACTGGTGTGTTTTTATACACTCTACGAGAGTATTATGTCTTTTTGCATTTGTTTGTAACACCAAAAAGGAAACGAGTTAGACCCACCGTTTATTATACAGATCGGCTTAGAATCACTTTCTGAGTCGATTTAACAATGTCCGTCTGTCCATCTTTTGTTGTAATCAAATTACATGTCGCAATTATAGTCCGATCTTAACAAAAATTGACACAAGTAAGTTTTGTGGATCAAGGACGAACGCTATTTAATTTGAAGCAAATCGGTTCAGATTTAGATATAGCCCCCATACTAATGTCGCTCCCGATTCGACTTTTTCCGCTCTATAAACCACATATTTCACTCGTTTTGCTTCAAATTTGACACAGTTCCCTTATAATTGAGGTGGAAAGAGCAATGGTGAAAATCGGTCAGATCGGTTCAGATTTAGATATAGTCCATATACAATTGTCGCTGCCGATTTGACTTTTTCCGCTCTAGAAACCACATAGTGTACCCGATTTTCTTTAAAATTGGCACAACATCTTATAATCTAATTAAAAACACCTATGGTGAAAGTGGGTAAGATAGCTTCAGATTTAGATATAGTCCCCATGCAATTGTCGCTGCCGATTTGACTTTATCCGCTCTAGAAACCACATATTGTGCCTAATTTTCTTTAAAATTTGCACAACATTTTATAATCGAACTAGAAACACCTATGGTAAAAGTGGGTAAGATCGGTTCAGATTAAGATATAGCACCAATATAAATGTTGCTCCCGAATGTTTAACCGATTTTGGCCAAACTTTACATATTATATTTCACAAATAAACATACATAGCTTTTTGTCAAACACATAAATTTACAGGATTCATATCACTTTTCGATATCACTTTTTTACCGAATTGAATTGTAGTGAGATAGAAAGTGGGGTGTACCATATACATACTTCTTGGAGAGATTCCCATATGTTCATACTTTGGTATAACCCAAATGGGGCCATTCTGCTCTAGTACAGCTCTAGAAACTACATCTTTATCATTATATGTTTCAACTAGGAATACCTCCCGTGAATGAGAAATATATAGGCGCATGTTTTGGCACAGGCCTCAAGTGTTGTTATAGGCCCCCTTAAAATGTCCGTCCGATTTATCATATTACCGCTGTATAATTTGTATTTATCATTGGTCTTGACCAATTTTTCCATATCATGTTATAAATGTTATTTACTTTACTCGGAATATCTGCTGGAAAATTGGATCAATTACTTTATTATTTACCATACTCATTAAATTTGACTAAATCTGAATTTATAGTATAATACTGTATAATTTATGTGAACTACATAAAATTGCTCCCATGAAATACCTGGGTTTAGTAATCAAAAAGGTAAATGTATGTGTTTGACAAAAAATGTCAAATCGGAAAGAATATTTGTATGGGGGTATATTGAAATATGGACCTATATGTATAGGCATATGTATAGTTTGGTCAAAAATGGAAAAACATTTGGGAGCAACATTTGTATTTGGGCTATATCTAAATCTGAACCGATCTTACCCACTTTCACCATAGGTTTTTTACTTGGATTATAAGCTGTTGTGCCAAATTTTAAGAAAATCGGGTACAATATGTCGTTTCTAATTCGTCCCATTGAGATTTAATTTTAATTATATATTTAAGATATAGTAAAAACGATAGTGCAAATATTAAAGACATCTACAACAAAGATTGGAATCACAAAATATATTTTTATTATTTAAATTTATTGAAACATGTTGCTATATTTATCAGATGAACTCTGTGGAAAAACACATTTTGGGATGATTATCTGCACCCTACCTATCAGTAGGAGGCATGGAAAAAGGTCCAGCAGGGAGTATGTTTTCGGAAGGGGGGTACCATAAAAACAGCGCCCTCTACCTTAGAGTTAGCGACATAAACACTAAAAAGAGGAAAATAATACAGACACATAAAAAACACCCAACGAGTAAAATGAACAATGAATAACATTAACAAAGTTTTTGTGATAGGTTGGTTGGTTGGATGGTGGTGGGTTGTGGGGCTCTTTCTCTCCCTCACACGTACTAAAAATGAGTCCAGGACTCAAGGGGACTATCAGTGGCAAAAGAGAACGCATGCAATGCAATGCGATGAACAGAGGCACAAGCGCGAGTGCAGCAATTAAAGTCTAAAGTATGGACATAAATTGTGCCTTCATTTCTCTGGTAACTGGAATGAACCTTCCCCCTCTCTACAACACAAAAACAGCAGGAAAAACTATTTACGCTAACATCGAAAACAAAAAATCGCCGTCTCATCAGTCCGCCCGTAAAGCAAATGTGAGCTGTGTTTATGGGCAAACGTTCAGCGATTGTGGGGGCCACTGGATGGTGGATTGTTAGTTGTGGTTGCATCCTTTTTTCTCCGGCCAACAAAGTAGTTGCTGTTGCGATTGTTGGTCGTCGCTGCTGGTTTGTTTGTTTTTATGACTTAATTATACAGTTTTTCAGTAGTTTTTCCTTTTTTTTTGGTTTTCGGTTTTGTCGTTTGCTAGCCGCTTGTGGCCTGCCCGCACGCCCAGCTGGAGCTGGAGTGGGCCTGGCCGGGGTGGCTTGACAAATGAATTAATGCCGTTTGTTTCTCATCTCATCTCTGGGCTATTTCGAAGTCATTTCATTTGAAGCGCGCTACTATCATGACCATTAACAATCCATTTTGTGATGATGTTGTTGTTGAAATTTCTTGGCGGGCTTTGTTTTGCCATTCGGCGTTTGATTTAAAAGTCTGTTTGTTCTGAGGAGGTAGTAGTTGTTGGCGGTGGTGTTGTAGTGATCATAAATGTTGGCGTAATGACCCAGCAACTTCAAAAGAAAGCTTAACGGTGGCGCATAAAATTATCCGAAAAGGAAAAATTCATTTTTATGACAATATTGCCATAAAAAAGCGATGCTTCGAAGACATTGTTGGCAATAACAGAGGGGGTGTAGTAAAACCGATTGAAAAGAAATTAAAAAAGAGGCCTAAAAGTAGGGACAGGATCCCTGAAGTTTGGGAAAAAGAAAAAAAAAATATTCAAAAAGTCGACGACAATTCAAATTCAAAATTAAAAACCCTCCAGGATTGTTTTTCTTTGCATTATAATACCAATGTGAATAAATAAAATTAAATACCCTTATTTCTCAAATCCATTTCATCAATTTAATGATTGGCTTCAGTTTTCAAAACTCAAGTTTTAATCTACATATCATTAATATCAATTTTTGTACCTTTCCACATTTGAAAATCGTCTACTTCCTCTAGATTGTGGTGTGGCAATGTTTTGTTCTGTTATAAGCGACAACTCGTTGCTACCGCAATGAAAAGTGGCATACCACACGATGCAGTGACTGCACGAAGCGCTCTACTCGCTATGCTTTATCTCTATAATTATGCTCTAAGACATGTGTTCGAAGCACTCTTTTTAACGCCAGCGATGAAAATCACTTAATGCAAGAGATCATCATCATCGCGGCCATCATTGCCGCCGCCATCAGTGCGCCGGACATCGTCATCATTATCAACAATGTGACCGCGTGCTTTCCGTCCGCCCGGCTGCCAATACAACCTCAACATGAAATAAAGCATGCTTGCATCGCACTGCAACAACCAACAACACTTGCCTCATTATCATTATAATAATCACTTGGTGGTATGAAAATCACGATAAAGATCTGAACGAACAGTATTAAGGACACGCCTATTAGAAGAGCATTATTAAAAAGGCGATGCATGGCTAAAGAAGTTGTAGACCTGGCGGAAGAAAATGTTATGATCAATGTTCATTATGTACTTACTTACCTAGGAAGAGTATCGCACTTAAAACAAGATATAGTTGAGAAACAAATCGTAATTTTTCGCGGAAAAGTTTTAGTTACAGGTTGGACTCGTGGGATTAGGAAACTGAGATGTTCAAAAAAAAAATAAAAAAATTTTCATTTTTTGTTTAATTCAATTAAAATATTAATTGAATGAATTAAAATATTAATATATTAATTGCAAAAAATGGTAATGATTTTTGTTTAATTGTAATAATTAATATATTAATTGGGCAACTTAAAAGGCTAAAAAAGATTTATATTCAATTGAAGTAAATATATTTATAAATAATTCGCTTTGTTGGCGATACTGACGAACTTTTATTAAATATATGACGATGTATTAAATATATTGTTAAACATATACTTAAAAAAGTCATGTAGCGGAATATTTAGTCGAGTGGAAAGCGCTTTCCAAATATTGCACAAAAAAGTACTAATTTACAAAATATTATATTTTTGTAACACGAAGTATGTATTACAAAAAAAAACTAAAAAAATCAAACATTTTGAATTATTATGTATTTTATTTCAGTTTGGAAATTTCTGGTAAAACCCCGAATTTCTGGCCCTTAGCAAAGTTGAACTGTGAGCTTTGAGTCACCTTCGAAGAACCTGAAAAACACTCAGAAAAAATATGCCAGTAAAAATGTATAAAAATTGAGGAAAATTTAACTTCGTATAACAATATCTCCTCATAACAAGTAGAAACTATTCCTGTAAGATATGTTCTGATTTTAGTAAATTTTTTCCTCAAAGCAATAAAAAATTGACTCAAACTGAACATTTTATACCTTTTTTTGCTAAATCTATTATAAGTAAAAATACACTTGGAATAAGTTAATTATACACTCCACGAGAGTATTATGTCTTTGTGCATTTGTTTGTAACACCCAAAAGGAAACGAGATAGATCCATTGTTAATTATACCGATCGTCTTAGCATCACTTTCTGAGTCGATTTAGCAATGTCCGTCTGTCTGTCTGTCCGTCCATCTATTCTTGTAATCACGATACAGGTCGCAATTGTATACAGAACCAAATGAAACTTTGCACAACGAAGTTTTTCGGGATAAGAACGAACGCTATTTAATTTGAAGAAAATCGGTTCAGCTTTAGATATAGCCCCCATACGAATTTCACCCCCGATTTGACACTTTTTACTCTAGAAACCACATATTACAACAGATTTTCTTCAAAATTGGCAAAACATCTTACAATCCTACTAGAAACACCTGTGGTAAAAATGGGTCAGATCGGTTCAGATTTATATATAGCTCCCATACAAATTTCGCTCCCGATTTGACTTTTTCCGCTCTAGAAATCACATATTGTATCAGATTGTCTTCAAATTTGGCAAAACATCTTATATTTCAACTAGAAACACCTGTGGTAAAAATGGGGCAGATCGGTACAGATTTATATATAGGTCCCATACAAATTTCGCTACCGATTTGACTTTTTCCGCTCTAGAAACCACATATTGTATCAGATTGTCTTCAGATTTGGCAAAACATCTTATATTTCAACTAGAAACACCTGTGGTAAAAATGGGGCAGATCGGTTCAGATTTATATATAGGTCCCATACAAATTTCGCTACCGATTTTACTTTTTCCGCTCTAGAAACCACATATTGTATCAGATTGTCTTTAAATTTGGCAAAACATCTTATATTTCAACTAGAAACACCTGTGGTAAAAATGGGGCAGATCGGTTCAGATTTATATATAGGTCCCATACAAATTTCGATCCCGATTTGACTTTTTCCGCTCTAGAAACCACATATTGTATCAGATTGTCTTCAAATTTGGCAAAACATCTTATATTCCTACTAGAAACACCTGTAGTAAAAATGGGTCAGATCGGTTCAGATTTATATATAGCTCCCATACAAATTTCGCTCCCGATTTGACTTTTTCCGCTCTAGAAACCACATATTGTATCAGATTGTCTTCAAATTTGGCAAAACATCTTATATTTCAACTAGAAACACCTGTGGTGAAAATGGGGCAGATCGGTTTAGATTTATATATAGCTCCCATACAAATTTCGCTCCCGAGTTGACTTTTTTCGCTCTAGAAACCACAAATTTTAACAGATCCTCTTCAAATTATGCGGAATATATTATATTTGTCCTAGAAACACCCATAGTGAAAATGGGTCAGATCGGTTCAGATTTGCATATAGCTCCCATACGAATTTCACTCCCGATTTTAATCTTTTCACTCTAGATACCATATATTACAAGAGATTTTCTTTAAAATTGGCAAAACATCTTATATTTCAACTAGAAACACATGTGGTAAAAATGTGTTAGATCGGTTCAGATTTATATTAACTTTTAACTTTTTCCGCCCCAGAAACCACGAATTTTCACCGAGTTTCTTCAAAGTGAGCATAACACCCTATATTTGAACTGGAAGAACTTATTGTGAAAGTTAGTCACATTTTTCCATGTTTGGATATAGCCACGATACAAATATTCTTATCGATTTGACCAATCGAACCAGGTCGTATTAGCCTATGATTAGGAAACATACAAAAAATCTTCCCGTTTTCACTTTTTTACCGAGTTGGGCTGTATTCGGTTGGAATGTGGAGTGTATCATATAGTCGGCCCCGCCCGACTTTAGCCTTTCCTTACTTGTTTTTGCTAAATTTATTATAAGTAAAATATACTTGGAATAAGATAATTTTAACTAAAACTGATTTCAAACAAATAATTGAAATATATGATTTTGCTTCGGAGTATGCAAAACTCATAGACAATTACAACATGAAATAATTCTCTAACGTTTTAGGTTTTTCTCAGATTTATGAAATTCCCGAGAAACCGGGAAAAAAATTATCATTTATGTGTATTCCAAGATTAAACCTAATAACAAACTGGCATACATATGCTGTACTTTGTTGACAATGGATCAGATCATATTTTCGTTAATGTAATATAATTTACCTAAACTTTAAAACGTCAAATATTTATGGAATATACTTCATCGATCTTATTTTTAATAAAAGATTAATTATTATTATATAACGATAATAACTAATATTCTACTAGAACTAAGAACTATTTATCTATATATATATATATATATAAAGGGTGATTTTTTAAGAGCTTGATAACTTTTTTTTTTAAAAAAACGCATAAAATTTGCAAAATCTCATCGGTTCTTTATTTGAAACGTTAGATTGGTCCATGACATTTACTTTTTGAAGATAATTTCATTTAAATGTTGACCGCGGCTGCGTCTTAGGTGGTCCATCCGCTTAGTCCAATTTTGGCATTTCCACGTTTTTGAGTAACAGAGACCCAATTGGTGCGAACGGCGACGAATCGAAAATTGGTGGTCATCATTAACACTGGCCGATACAGCTGCGATATTTTCTTCAGTTCGCACTCTACGTAAGCGTGTTGGTGGTTTAATGTCCAACAATGTAAATTTGGTGCGAAATTTAGTCACAATAGCCCGAATAGCCGCTTCAGTGGGTCGATTAAACTGACCATAAAATGGAAGCGCGCAATGAACTTTCTTAACAGAGCACGCATTTTGATAATAAAATTCAATAATTTGCAAGCGTTGTTCGTTTGTAAGACGATTCATGATGAAATGTCAAAGCATACTGAGCATCTTTCTCTTTGACACCATGTCTGAAATCCCACGTGATCTGTCAAATACTAATGCATGAAAATCCTAACCTCAAAAAAATCACTCTTTATATATATATATATGTAAATAAATCTGTGTTTGTAAGTTTGTATGTTTGTTTGTTGGTTCTTTATAGCAGCCTAAACTACTGAACCGATCTTCTTATGTTCATGCTGAACCGGTGGTGAAAATAGGCTATATACATTTTTGATATTTTCAGTGGGCGTGGCACCTCCCACACAACTTGGGGATTTATTCGTTTTTTATAAATTAGCATATTCGGAATACTGTTGCAGCTAGAGAATTGTTAGTCCTCACAGTTGTTCCAAAAATGGGTGGTATTGGAATTGTCAGTTCTATGACACCTAGAGTCGTGTAATTTTGTGTAAGTGAATCTAGCATCAATGTGCTTAGTTGTGCCAAAAATGGGCGGTAATGGAAAAGTGGGCGTGGCACCTCCAATACGAAGTTAAAACCCATTATTGAATATTGTCAGTTCTATGACACCTAGAGTCCTGTAATTTTGTGTAAGTGAATCTAGCATAAACATGTGTAGTTGTGAGAAAAATGGGCGATAATGGAAAAGTGGGCGTGGCACCTCCCATACGAAGTTAAAACCTATTATTGAATGACACCTACGGTGATGTAATTTTGTGTAAGTGCATCTAGCATCAATGTTCGTAACTGTGCCAAAAAAATGGGCGATGTTGGAAAAAAATGGGCGATACGAAGTTCAAACCTATTACCAAATATATTCAGTTCTATGACAGCTACAATACTTATCTTTTGTGTGAGTGCATCTAGCGTAAACCTGCGTAGTTGTGCCAAAAATGGTCGCTATTGGGAAAGTGGGCGTGGTACCTCACATACGAAGTTAAAACATATTATCGAATATGGTCAGTAGGTGTCATAGACCTAGAGTGCTGAAATTTTGTGTGAGTTGATCGAGTGTAAATAGTTGTGCAAAGATGGGCGGAAAGTGGGCGTGACCCTTCCCATATGTAATTAAAACCGGTTTTAGTGTATTTCGACACCGAGATAGGCGGAAATTGGCCGTGACCCTTCCCATACGAAATTAAAACCAGTTTTTGAGTATATTCAACACCGAGATTCCTATATTGTTGTGTGAGTTAATTTAGTTGTAACCTGCTTAGACAATACAGAAATGGGCGGGATTTGAAAGATGAGGCATTTTTGATTTGAATTTTGTAAAATTACACGTTTTCTGTGGATTTTCTTAAGTCATTAGTAAAGAAAGGTTATAAAAAGAGAAATATTCATTCGTCAAGAAAACGGAAATTATATTAATTTTTTAGTTTTTGTATTGTCTGATTAGTGAACAATTTGATTGATTTTCTATGTGTTTTGAATGTAATGTAATGTAATCTCTTCTTACGAATGTAGTTTTTTGTTTGGGTAATGGAAAGGAGGAGAATAACAAGAAATTAATTTGATTTTGACATTTTTTCCATTATTCACCGTAAACTAACGTTCTGCATGGAACATATCCATTTCTTTAGTATCTCCGGGAAGAACCTTGATTATAATTGGTACATATATTACCGATCAGGACAAAAATTAATATGAAAGCAGATTTTAATATTACCGTTTGTTTTTTTTTTTTGCCTGGCGAAGCGGGCGGGGGTTCAGCTAGTATTATATATATTATTGTATGTATAAACATATACAATACTTTTATTTAAATATACATAGGAAATGACAAGTGAATTGACAATTTATTCAAACTTTGGGACCAGTTCTGTGATTTATCCATATCGACCTGTCCCAGGATAGGTGCGTTTATAGCAATTGCCACCAATTTCCGGCAGGGGTGACATGTGTGTATATATAATATATATACAATAATATATATAATAATACTCAATTCAAAAATTAAATATTCTTATATTTATATTTTCAAAAAAGTTGGTTTTCCATTCTATTTTAATTCCAAAAGTACAATTTTTGAAATATTGAAAATCCATTATCTCACGTACATAGTGCAAAATAAACTAACTTCATGATATAACACATTTTTGCCGTAAAAGTAAAAAGTTAAATATGTCAGGGGAATGTATACACCAAAGTCCAGGATTCTAGCGGCGGCCATTTGGTTGGTACCATTTTTATCCCCTTTTTCCAATTTACACCCCTCAAGAGTACGACATTCTAACTTCTCTTTATTTTACGTGTCTATGCAATAAGAGGGATTTTTATCGCTCTGCATCCATTGTATCCCTCGAAAGTACAAATTTGGAAAAAAAAACTTTCGTTTTTCGTATCTGCACAGTCAGAGAAATGTATACTCCGAATTTCATGACTCTAGCCGCGGTCATTTGGTCGGTACTATTTTAATCCCCTTTCTCCACTTTAACCCCAAAAAGTCCGTGTTTCGAAAAATCCGTTTATTTTACGTGTCTACACAATCAGAGGAATTTATACACCAATTTCATTATTCTAGGTGCAGCCGTTTGGTTGGTACCAATTTTATCCCTCTATTCCCATTTTACCCCTTAAAAGTATGAATTTGGAAAAAATAATTTAATATTATGTATCTATAAATGTATAAATGTGTTGATTTCAATATGGACGGATCTTTGAAATTTGTGCTTTTCTTATTAAAATGATACAGTCACTCTGTTTGTAGCTGAATCAAGAAATTGAAAATGGGTGAAATCGGACCTGAGGGAAAATGTTGCTCTCTAATGACGATTGACAATATACCTAATATTTAGAGTACAGTTTTTGAAGATTGATCCCTTGTGTTCACTATTAATATCATAATAATGATGCAATGTTATTTATTTATTTACAGTGCGCATAAGTATGCCTTATAGTTTGTATTTGTAGAGTTTCATGAATGAGAATAATTTCAGTTTTGGGGATTGTTTTCATTAATCTAAATTTTTGGTTTGTTAAGTTCTCATCGAATCCATCATAACACTTGCGAGTGACTTCAAACAATCATTTTAAATTTTTCGTAATTTTTCAAACACATTACCTTATTATGTGAGGCTTATCAGTGCTGCACACATTTTTGCGACTATGCAATAGTTTTTACTCACCTCAGCACGTTCATAATTAAATCATATATATAATAGGTCCTGTGGAAGATCAACCAACTCTTCTCCCAAATGTCCATATAGAACTTAAGGGCTTTTGTTGAGACACTCCAGCTCTGGCAGTCTTATCATTTCGTTTCGGTGGGTATGGCCTTCACATTAATATATGACTATAAATTAATGAACAAATAATTATATTTCGCCTGAGTTGAACTCATGTTTGCATCACAAGATTCGTATCTTTGCAGTTTGCTTCCTCTCATCTATTCTCTCTCTCTCTGTCTCAGTGCTGCTTTCTACAAGGCCATAAATATTTATTACCACAAGTTAGAACATGGTTGCAATGGCTAAAATCAATGTTTAGTTTATGGTTGCAAAGAGAATGTCGGTCGGTGCGGCCATGCGGCACAAATATTGGTTTGGCTTTAAGTGGGATAGCCAGGAAAATATTCCCATAAAAATTCTTAATAATAACGATATCTCAACACCATCTTTCGGTGTGTTGTGGTGTTTGTTTGTTGCAACCAGTAACAACAACACCACCGCCAGCATCTTCGGGAGCTGCTGGAGTGCAGCAGCAACAACTGGAGAAGCGGCAGCCGGCATCTAGCAACAACATCGGCATCAGCTTCAGCATCTTCATCGTTTTTCCTCATTTCCCCATTTCCATACGAACGTTAAACTTACATAAATATTCCGGCAAGCACAAGCAAACCAATTGCGTACTTTCTAATCCTATTTATGGTTAACCTTCTGTTTAACTTACGAGCGTTTGTGTGCGTGAATATTTGCTGGAGCAAAAAATGCAAGCGGGAAGCTCAGATGCGTGGCCCGATGGAGGGAGGTGGATATTAAGTAGCCCATAATAACACTAGTTTAGAAAGATCTTTTCGAAGAACTATGTCTAATTTTCATAACTCGAAAATGACATTGAAAAAATTTAAGGATACATTTTTTGAATAAAGTGCTTTCATTTTTCAAATATTAGTCTTGTTATATCCGATTATATGTTTATTAGACAGTTTTCCAGAATTCCAACACACCATGAAAAACACTGCATTGAGAAGCTGGAAAAATTATACAACAAGTGGAGAGATATTACAAAGCATCATGGTCGAAAAACAGAATGTTAAAACAGGAAAGAAACTGAATTTCAAGATAAATTAGATGATTTATTCGATATCGCACATGCAAACGCGTTTGAATTAATTAAAATACAAGAAGACAAAGAGTTCTTAAAAAAGCAACGAGAAAAAGGAAGACCAGGTTGTATGCTAGGAACGGATAAAATTGTAATGCAGAAAGAAAAGCGAAAGGCAGTCCAGAAAGAACAAGAAAACCAGCGTCGAATAAAATAAGATGAACGAAAAGTGTTATATGAACAACAGATTCAAAGAGGTATACAATTAAATATTCTATCTTTTAAGCAAATCAGAATTATTGTTGTAAAACAGGTATGATTGACATTGACGACGAAAACGATATTGAAGTTGTAGCATCAACATCAACATCTGTATCAAATCCAAATCCAGGTATCTCCAGAGGTAAAACAATTTTTTTTACACCAAGACTGCTTTCAACTTTGGATAAGTGGAAAATCACTGATGGTGCTGCAGTTCATATCCTAAGCGCAACTGCTGACGCGTTGGGCTATGATATCGAAGATCTTATACTAAATAGATCATCAATTCGTCGAATGCGTCAGAAGCATCGTGCAACAACAGCACAAAACATTGCAGCAAACTTTGATGTAAGTACTGTAATGTGGGTTTTCCCTATGCTTCTTTTTTTATGTTTTGAGTATAAATTAAGAAACTTGAGTTTTTATTTCCAGATTCCACGTAGTTTTGTTTTGCACTGGGATGGTACAATGTTACCAGAAATTAATCGCTTTAGCAAATACTGGATTAATATTGACAAATTAAATTACAAGAGTTGTTTAGAAGATGAACACATTATTACAGTATTGACTGCTGAAGAACGTGGAACAATTTTAAATTACTGTCTAGATAACTTAAAACAAGCTCATAGCAGACGCGACTACAAAGAATTATTGCAATTAGTTGTCACTTTTCTTGGTGGTTTATGGCTTATCCTGAAAGGGATATAGCTCTTGCTTTGCTACAAAAAATCAGCAATCATTTGTGGTATTTGTCGGAAGAAGCAGTCGGTCTTTCATTCTTCGATCCTAATATAAGTGTTGCAATTAAAAAAAAATGGTTCAGGCAATTAATGTTGAAGCAAATACAGAAAAATGCAAGCGAATAATAACTAATCCAACAAATATCGGCACATTTGCGCAAAAAGATTTAAGCGATTTTGTAAATTCCAATACACACGCATTCTTTGATCGTTTAGAAATTTCAAAAGAATTTTTGCAAGTCGATCCATCGGATTGGAATGAAAGATTTGACTACGCTCACGGATCACAAATTTGTAAAAAACTATCTGTAGTGAATGATGCAGCTGAAAGAGGCGCCAAATTCATTACAGATTATAATAATAAATTAACCCACAACGAAGAGGAGAAACAATTCCTTTTTCAGGTGGTTAAAGAATATAACATGAATTATCCCACTTTTAAAAAGACTTCACTATTAAATTAAAATAATATTAATGTTACTATGAGTATGTAATTAATAAAAATATTTAAGTTTATTCTTAATTTTCAAATAAATGTAAATAAAATAAAAAATATATATTTTTTTGCCTTATTTCTCATAATAAAAAAAAGGTGCTTGGGACACGGCTAAAAATTATCCAATCGTTGTCAAATTTTTTTTATGCTTTTTGGGACTAAAACGAATATTTTTAGCGCTTGCCGTAACATATATTCGAGAAAATAAATTTGTCCATATAAATAAGGACCGGTCTAATGTTTATATATATTGAAATCAATTATTATGACAAGAAATACTGCTAGTTTCACTTTGACATAAAATATTGGTTGAGGAATGATTCGAAAGAATTAAATGTATTACAAAAAATATGTTTTTTCAAAAAAAAAAAATATCGCAGCACGAAAAATACGTTAAATAACAGAAAAAATATTTTGTTTTATTCTTAATAGCTAACCTTCTAACGAAGAAAACAAGACAAGATTCATGGGTAAATGTACAAGATAAGAACTCGTTATACACGCATTTTTTGGAAATATCATGTTTTTTTTTGCAAAATTTAAGCCATCACAAATACTTACCTAGTTTATTATATAGGCGGATGTGATCGGTTTTATATTTCCAAAATAAACAAAAAATTAAGAAATCAGGACTTAAAAACTTCATATTTCTTCAATATTCTTATAGAATAGAATGTTAGCTTAAAAAAATAAAACAAAATATTTTTTTCAAACTTTTTTCTATTTTTCTTTCCAGCTAAAAAAATATTTTTTATCTCTTTGAAAATACTTCTTTCATAATTTTTTTCTTAACAGCAAAAAAGAATTGAAAAAAATAATTTTTCTATTTTTTTGGAGACTGTTCCTAATTCCTATCGTTTTTATACCCTCCATCCCCAGGATGGGGGTATACTAACTTTCTCATTAATTTTGTAAAACCTTAAAATATCGAATACCCTATAATGTATATATATTCTGGATTGTCATAAAATTCTAAGATGATCTAACCATGTCCGTCCATCTGCCTGTTGAAAGCACTCTAGCATCTAAACGAAAGGAACTAGGAGGTCCAAATTTTCCATAAATGCGTCTTATAGTCGTAAATCGATTGGGATTCCAACTGGGGGAAATCGGTCCAGAGGGAAAAATTTTTCCCTCACAAGGACTAAAAATACCCATAATAACCCCTAATATTTTAGAGCAATTAAGCATGTTTTTTCGATATGTCTGTTGGTACTTACTTGATATTGGGTATGCGTATTCCCCCAATAACAAAAACGTGCACCTTAAAGTGTTTTTTTCGTAGGGAGTGAAATGGGGCAAAGAGGGATAAAAATGGTTCCAATCAAACGACAACAGCTAGAACCATGAAATTCGGTGTGGACATTCCTCTAATTTAGTAGATACATAATATAAAAGTATTTTTTTCAAGGGATACAATAAAAACAGAGGAATAAAAATGGTACCGACCAAATGGCTGTACCTTAAATAATGAAATTCGGTGTACACATTCCTGCGATTGCGTATACACGATAAAGATTTTTCGAAATTCGTACTTTTTGGAGTCAAAATGGAAAAGGGGATAAAAAATGGTACCAACCAAATTGCCGCTGCTAAAATCATGAAAATCGGTGTATACATTGCCCTGACTGCGTAGACACAAAAATAAAAAGGTTTATCCAAATTCGTACTTTCAAGGGATACAATGGGAACAGAGGGAATGGTACCAACTAAACGGCTACATCTAGAATGATAAAATTCGGTGTGTATGTACATCCCTCTAATTGCGTAGACACGCCAAATAAAGAGATTTTAGAAATTCATACGTTGAGGGGTAAAAAGGAAAAGAGGGGATAAAAATGGTACCAACCAAATGGTCTCAGCTAGAATCATGGAATTCGGTGTCTAGATTCCTCTGACTGCATAGACACGGAAAGTGAAAAGGTTTTTCCAAATTTGTACTTTCAAAGGATACAACGGAACCAAATGGATAAAAATGGTACCAACCGAATGGCTGCAGCTAGAATCATGAAATTCGGTGTATACATTCATCTGACTGCATAGACACTCATAATATAAAAAAATATTTTTTCAATTTGTTGAATCATGAAGTCAGGTTAACTTGCACTGTGTACCGGAGAAACAATGGATTTTCAAAATTTCTTCTTTTGGAATTAAAATCCCAGCAAAAATGGAAGTACTTCCAAAGTTATAACATTTTCAGTATTTTGAAAGTAGCTGCATGCGCTAAAAATGTACTTTGGATGAAGTTCTTTTAAATTGCGTCAACAAATGTACAGTAATTCCGAAGTTGCAGTGTGTGATGATTTTCCGCTTCTGAAGAGGTTATTTAAGAAGATTTTTGAATAACATTAAATTACGCAAATAAAAAGTAATGCCAAGGAGGCATGAGCTAAATTATCTAAATATGGTGCCTCAACTTGTATCACAATTCCAATTCCTGCTCCCGGATGAGTTCAGAAACATTAGAAATGTAATGATTCAGTTTTAAATCTCTTTTTCCATGCTTTATATAAGGTTACTTTCTATATATGTTTGTGTGCCACAAAATTTGAAATCAATTTTTGAAAGCTTTTTTCTTAACCAATTTTGCTCAAATTTTGCACACTTAATCATTTTCGATGACAATACAAGGAAATGGAAAAATTTGACCAATTGGACAAAGGGGCGTGGTACCTCCCATACGAAGTTTAAACCTATTATTGAATATTGTCAGTTCTATGACACCTAGAATGCTGAAATTTTGTGTAAGTGCATCTAGCATCAATGTGCATAGTTGTGCCAAAAATGGGCGGTATTGGAAAAGTGGGCGTGGCACCTCCCATACGAAGTTAAAACCTATTATTGAATATTGTCAGTTCTATGACACCTAGAGTGCTGTAATTTTGTGTAAGTGCATCTAGCATCAATGTGCATAGTTGTGCCAAAAATGGGCGGTATTGGAAAAGTGGGCGTGGCACCCCCCATACGAAGTTAAAACCTATTATTGAATATTGTCAGTTCTATGACACCTAGAGTGCTGAAATTTTGTGTAAGTTCATCTACCATCAATGTGCGTAGTTCTGCCAAAAATGGGCGGTATTGGAATAGTGGGCGTACCACCTCCCATACGAAGTTAAAACATATTATCGAATAGTGTCAGTTCTATGACACGTATAGTGCTCAAATTTTGTGTAAGTGCATCTAGCATCAATGTGCGTAGTTGCGCCTAAAATGGGCGGTAATGCAAAAGTGGGCGTGGCACCTCCCATATGAAGTTAAAACCAAAATTACACCTACTGTAATTTTGTGTAAGTGCATCTAGCATTAATGTGCGTAGTTGTGACAAAAATGGGCGGTAATGGAAATGTGGGCGTGGCACCTCCCATACGAAGTTAAAACCCATTTTCGAATATATGCCGTTCTATGGCAGATAAAAAACTGAAATTTTGTGTAAGTGCATCTACCATCAATGTGCGTAGTTCTGCCAAAAATGGGCGGTAATGCAAAAGTGGGCGTGGCACCTCCCATATGAAGATAAAACCAAAATTACACCTACTGTAATTTTGTGTAAGTGCATCTAGCATAAACCTGCGTAAAGTGGGCGTGGTACCTCACATACGAAGTTAAAACATATAATCGAATATGGTCAGTAGGTGTCATAGACCTAGAGTGCTGAAATTTTGTGTGAGTTGATCCAGTGTAAATAGTTGTGCAAAGATGGACGGAAAGTGGACGTGACACAGGTTTTTTTTGCCGCTTTAGCGACCACATATTTTACTTGATTTTCTTTTAATTTGGCACAACAGCTTATAATCCAAGTACAAAAACATATGGTGAATGTGTGTAAGATCGGTTCAGATTTAGATATAGTCCAAATACTTTCCGATTTAACATTTTTTGTCAAACACATACATTTACAGGATACAAAAATCCTTCCCGTTTTCAGTTTTTCACCGAATTTAATTGTCTTCGGATAGAAAGTGGAGTGTATCATAGAGTCGGCCCCGCCCGACTTTAACCTTTCCTTACTTGTTTTAAT
>CANDYM010000291.1:0-31297 GCA_947397865.1 Polietes domitor
AACAATGAACAATGAACAATGAACAATGAACAATGAACAATGAACAATGAACAATGAACAATGAACAATGAACAATGAACAATGAACAATGAACAATGAACAATGAACAATGAACAATGAACAATGAACAATGAACAATGAACAATGAACAATGAACAATGAACAATGAACAATGAACAATGAACAATGAACAATGAACAATGAACAATGAACAATGAACAATGAACAATGAACAATGAACAATGAACAATGAACAATGAACAATGAACAATGAACAATGAACAATGAACAATGAACAATGAACAATGAACAATGAACAATGAACAATGAACAATGAACAATGAACAATGAACAATGAACAATGAACAATGAACAATGAACAATGAACAATGAACAATGAACAATGAACAATGAACAATGAACAATGAACAATGAACAATGAACAATGAACAATGAACAATGAACAATGAACAATGAACAATGAACAATGAACAATGAACAATGAACAATGAACAATGAACAATGAACAATGAACAATGAACAATGAACAATGAACAATGAACAATGAACAATGAACAATGAACAATGAACAATGAACAATGAACAATGAACAATGAACAATGAACAATGAACAATGAACAATGAACAATGAACAATGAACAATGAACAATGAACAATGAACAATGAACAATGAACAATGAACAATGAACAATGAACAATGAACAATGAACAATGAACAATGAACAATGAACAATGAACAATGAACAATGAACAATGAACAATGAACAATGAACAATGAACAATGAACAATGAACAATGAACAATGAACAATGAACAATGAACAATGAACAATGAACAATGAACAATGAACAATGAACAATGAACAATGAACAATGAACAATGAACAATGAACAATGAACAATGAACAATGAACAATGAACAATGAACAATGAACAATGAACAATGAACAATGAACAATGAACAATGAACAATGAACAATGAACAATGAACAATGAACAATGAACAATGAACAATGAACAATGAACAATGAACAATGAACAATGAACAATGAACAATGAACAATGAACAATGAACAATGAACAATGAACAATGAACAATGAACAATGAACAATGAACAATGAACAATGAACAATGAACAATGAACAATGAACAATGAACAATGAACAATGAACAATGAACAATGAACAATGAACAATGAACAATGAACAATGAACAATGAACAATGAACAATGAACAATGAACAATGAACAATGAACAATGAACAATGAACAATGAACAATGAACAATGAACAATGAACAATGAACAATGAACAATGAACAATGAACAATGAACAATGAACAATGAACAATGAACAATGAACAATGAACAATGAACAATGAACAATGAACAATGAACAATGAACAATGAACAATGAACAATGAACAATGAACAATGAACAATGAACAATGAACAATGAACAATGAACAATGAACAATGAACAATGAACAATGAACAATGAACAATGAACAATGAACAATGAACAATGAACAATGAACAATGAACAATGAACAATGAACAATGAACAATGAACAATGAACAATGAACAATGAACAATGAACAATGAACAATGAACAATGAACAATGAACAATGAACAATGAACAATGAACAATGAACAATGAACAATGAACAATGAACAATGAACAATGAACAATGAACAATGAACAATGAACAATGAACAATGAACAATGAACAATGAACAATGAACAATGAACAATGAACAATGAACAATGAACAATGAACAATGAACAATGAACAATGAACAATGAACAATGAACAATGAACAATGAACAATGAACAATGAACAATGAACAATGAACAATGAACAATGAACAATGAACAATGAACAATGAACAATGAACAATGAACAATGAACAATGAACAATGAACAATGAACAATGAACAATGAACAATGAACAATGAACAATGAACAATGAACAATGAACAATGAACAATGAACAATGAACAATGAACAATGAACAATGAACAATGAACAATGAACAATGAACAATGAACAATGAACAATGAACAATGAACAATGAACAATGAACAATGAACAATGAACAATGAACAATGAACAATGAACAATGAACAATGAACAATGAACAATGAACAATGAACAATGAACAATGAACAATGAACAATGAACAATGAACAATGAACAATGAACAATGAACAATGAACAATGAACAATGAACAATGAACAATGAACAATGAACAATGAACAATGAACAATGAACAATGAACAATGAACAATGAACAATGAACAATGAACAATGAACAATGAACAATGAACAATGAACAATGAACAATGAACAATGAACAATGAACAATGAACAATGAACAATGAACAATGAACAATGAACAATGAACAATGAACAATGAACAATGAACAATGAACAATGAACAATGAACAATGAACAATGAACAATGAACAATGAACAATGAACAATGAACAATGAACAATGAACAATGAACAATGAACAATGAACAATGAACAATGAACAATGAACAATGAACAATGAACAATGAACAATGAACAATGAACAATGAACAATGAACAATGAACAATGAACAATGAACAATGAACAATGAACAATGAACAATGAACAATGAACAATGAACAATGAACAATGAACAATGAACAATGAACAATGAACAATGAACAATGAACAATGAACAATGAACAATGAACAATGAACAATGAACAATGAACAATGAACAATGAACAATGAACAATGAACAATGAACAATGAACAATGAACAATGAACAATGAACAATGAACAATGAACAATGAACAATGAACAATGAACAATGAACAATGAACAATGAACAATGAACAATGAACAATGAACAATGAACAATGAACAATGAACAATGAACAATGAACAATGAACAATGAACAATGAACAATGAACAATGAACAATGAACAATGAACAATGAACAATGAACAATGAACAATGAACAATGAACAATGAACAATGAACAATGAACAATGAACAATGAACAATGAACAATGAACAATGAACAATGAACAATGAACAATGAACAATGAACAATGAACAATGAACAATGAACAATGAACAATGAACAATGAACAATGAACAATGAACAATGAACAATGAACAATGAACAATGAACAATGAACAATGAACAATGAACAATGAACAATGAACAATGAACAATGAACAATGAACAATGAACAATGAACAATGAACAATGAACAATGAACAATGAACAATGAACAATGAACAATGAACAATGAACAATGAACAATGAACAATGAACAATGAACAATGAACAATGAACAATGAACAATGAACAATGAACAATGAACAATGAACAATGAACAATGAACAATGAACAATGAACAATGAACAATGAACAATGAACAATGAACAATGAACAATGAACAATGAACAATGAACAATGAACAATGAACAATGAACAATGAACAATGAACAATGAACAATGAACAATGAACAATGAACAATGAACAATGAACAATGAACAATGAACAATGAACAATGAACAATGAACAATGAACAATGAACAATGAACAATGAACAATGAACAATGAACAATGAACAATGAACAATGAACAATGAACAATGAACAATGAACAATGAACAATGAACAATGAACAATGAACAATGAACAATGAACAATGAACAATGAACAATGAACAATGAACAATGAACAATGAACAATGAACAATGAACAATGAACAATGAACAATGAACAATGAACAATGAACAATGAACAATGAACAATGAACAATGAACAATGAACAATGAACAATGAACAATGAACAATGAACAATGAACAATGAACAATGAACAATGAACAATGAACAATGAACAATGAACAATGAACAATGAACAATGAACAATGAACAATGAACAATGAACAATGAACAATGAACAATGAACAATGAACAATGAACAATGAACAATGAACAATGAACAATGAACAATGAACAATGAACAATGAACAATGAACAATGAACAATGAACAATGAACAATGAACAATGAACAATGAACAATGAACAATGAACAATGAACAATGAACAATGAACAATGAACAATGAACAATGAACAATGAACAATGAACAATGAACAATGAACAATGAACAATGAACAATGAACAATGAACAATGAACAATGAACAATGAACAATGAACAATGAACAATGAACAATGAACAATGAACAATGAACAATGAACAATGAACAATGAACAATGAACAATGAACAATGAACAATGAACAATGAACAATGAACAATGAACAATGAACAATGAACAATGAACAATGAACAATGAACAATGAACAATGAACAATGAACAATGAACAATGAACAATGAACAATGAACAATGAACAATGAACAATGAACAATGAACAATGAACAATGAACAATGAACAATGAACAATGAACAATGAACAATGAACAATGAACAATGAACAATGAACAATGAACAATGAACAATGAACAATGAACAATGAACAATGAACAATGAACAATGAACAATGAACAATGAACAATGAACAATGAACAATGAACAATGAACAATGAACAATGAACAATGAACAATGAACAATGAACAATGAACAATGAACAATGAACAATGAACAATGAACAATGAACAATGAACAATGAACAATGAACAATGAACAATGAACAATGAACAATGAACAATGAACAATGAACAATGAACAATGAACAATGAACAATGAACAATGAACAATGAACAATGAACAATGAACAATGAACAATGAACAATGAACAATGAACAATGAACAATGAACAATGAACAATGAACAATGAACAATGAACAATGAACAATGAACAATGAACAATGAACAATGAACAATGAACAATGAACAATGAACAATGAACAATGAACAATGAACAATGAACAATGAACAATGAACAATGAACAATGAACAATGAACAATGAACAATGAACAATGAACAATGAACAATGAACAATGAACAATGAACAATGAACAATGAACAATGAACAATGAACAATGAACAATGAACAATGAACAATGAACAATGAACAATGAACAATGAACAATGAACAATGAACAATGAACAATGAACAATGAACAATGAACAATGAACAATGAACAAGAATATTCAGTTCTCATCTGAATGTGTTAGAAATGGAAAAAACAATTTTGAAATTCCATCCACAAAATAAGATTTTATGAATATTTTAAAAAAGCGTTAATTTAGATTAGTTGTTACCCATTCTTGAACTACCATTATAGCGAATGGTTGGCTCGACTAATGGTCAAAAATGAACAAATCACAAAATTAACAAAATTGAACCAAAATGATATTTTTTAAAGTATTGCAATGAGAAAATATGTCTTGTTGAACTTTATGTTCATTTACAGCATATTTATCGATTTCAATCAAAAAATATTCAGTTCTCATCTGAATGTGTAAGAAATGGAAAAAACAATTTTGAAATTCCATCCAAATAAGATTTTATGAATATTTTAAAAAAGCGTTAATTTAGATTAGTTGTTACCCATTCTTGAACTACCATTATAACGAATGGTTGGCTGACTAATGGGCAAAAATGAACAAATCACAAAATTGAACCAAAATGAACAAAATTATATTAATATATTAATTTAGATTAGTTGTTACCCATTCTTGAACTAACATTATAACGAATGGTTGGCTCGACTAATGGTCAAAAATGAACAAATCACAAAATTAACAAAATGATATTTTTTAAAATATTGCAATGAGAAAATATGTCTTGTTGAACTTTATGTTCATTTACAGCATATTTATCGATTTCAATCAAAAAATATTCAGTTCTCATCTGAATGTGTTAGAAATGGAAAAAACAATTTTGAAATTCCATCCACAAAATAAGATTATATGAATATTTTAAAAAAGCGTTAATTTAGATTAGTTGTTACCCATTCTTGAACTACCATTATAGCGAATGGTTGGCTCGACTAATGGTCAAAAATGAACAAATCACAAAATTAACAAAATTGAACCAAAATGATATTTTTTAAAGTATTGCAATGAGAAAATATGTCTTGTTGAACTTTATGTTCATTTACAGCATATTTATCGATTTCAATCAAAAAATATTCAGTTCTCATCTGAATGTGTTAGAAATGGAAAAAACAATTTTGAAATTCCATCCAAATAAGATATTTTAAAAAAGCGTTAATTTAGATTAGTTGTTACCCATTCTTGAACTACCATTATAGCGAATGGTTGGCTCGACTAATGGTCAAAAATGAACAAATCACAAAATTAACAAAATTGAACCAAAAATATTTTTTAAAGTATTGCAATGAGAAAATATGTCTTGTTGAACTTTATGTTCATTTACAGCATATTTATCGATTTCAATCAAAAAATATTCAGTTCTCATCTGAATGTGTTGGAAATGGAAAAAACAATTTTGAAATTCCATCCACAAAATAAGATTTTATGAATATTTTAAAAAAGCGTTAATTTAGATTAGTTGTTACCCATTCTTGAACTACCATTATAGCGAATGGTTGGCTCGACTAATGTCAAAAATGAACAAATCACAAAATTAACAAAATTGAACAAAATGATATTTTTTAAAATATTGCAATGAGAAAATATGTCTTGTTGAACTTTATGTTCATTTACAGCATATTTATCGATTTCAATCAAAAAATATTCAGTTCTCATCTGAATGTGTTAGAAATGGAAAAAACAATTTTGAAATTCCATCCACAAAATAAGATTTTATGAATATTTTAAAAAAGCGTTAATTTAGATTAGTTGTTACCCATTCTTGAACTACCATTATAACGAATGGTTGGCTCGACTAATGGTCAAAAATGAACAAATCACAAAATTGAACCAAAATGATATTTTTTAAAGTATTGCAATGAGAAAATATGTCTTGTTGAACTTTATGTTCATTTACAGCATATTTATCGATTTCAATCAAAAAATATTCAGTTCTCATCTGAATGTGTTAGAAATGGAAAAAACAATTTTGAAATTCCATCCACAAAATAAGATTTTATGAATATTTAAAAAAAGCGTTTATTTAGATTAGTTGTTACCCATTCTTGAACTACCATTATAGCGAATGGTTCTCGACTAATGCTCAAAAATGAACAAATCACAAAATTAACAAAATTGAACCAAAATGATATTTTTTAAGTATTGCAATGAGAAAATATGTCTTGTTGAACTTTATGTTCATTTACAGCATACTTATCGATTTCAATCAAAAAATATTCAGTTCTCATCTGAATGTGTTAGAAATTGAAAAAACAATTTTGAAATTCCATCCACAAAATAAGATTTTAAGAATATTTTAAAAAGCGTTAATTTAGATTAGTTGTTACCCATTCTTGAACTACCATTATAGCGAATGGTTGGCTCGACTAATGGTCAAAAATGAACAAATCACAAAATTAACAAAATTGAACAAAATGATATTTTTTAAAATATTGCAATGAGAAATGTCTTGTTGAACTTTATGTTCATTTACAGCATATTTATCGATTTCAATCAAAAAATATTCAGTTCTCATCTGAATGTGTTAGAAATGGAAAAAACAATTTTGAAATTCCATCCACAAAATAAGATTATATGAATATTTTAAAAAAGCGTTAATTTAGATTAGTTGTTACCCATTCTTGAACTACCATTATAGCGAATGGTTGGCTCGACTAATGGTCAAAAATGAACAAATCACAAAATTAACAAAATTGAACCAAAATGATATTTTTTAAAGTATTGCAATGAGAAAATATGTCTTGTTGAATATGCTGTTCATTTACAGCATATTTATCGATTTCAATCAAAAAATATTCAGTTCTCATCTGAATGTGTTAGAAATGGAAAAAACAATTTTGAAATTCCATCCAAATAAGATTTTATGAATATTTTAAAAAAGCGTTAATTTAGATTAGTTGTTACCCATTCTTGAACTACCATTATAGCGAATGGTTGGCTCGACTAATGGTCAAAAATGAACAAATCACAAAATTAACAAAATTGAACCAAAATGATATTTTTTAAAGTATTGCAATGAGAAAATATGTCTTGTTGAACTTTATGTTCATTTACAGCATATTTATCGATTTCAATCAAAAAATATTCAGTTCTCATCTGAATGTGTTAGAAATGGAAAAAACAATTTTGAAATTCCATCCACAAAATAAGATTTTATGAATATTTTAAAAAAGCGTTAATTTAGATTAGTTGTTACCCATTCAATGAACAATGAACAATGAACAATGAACAATGAACAATGAACAATGAACAATGAACAATGAACAATGAACAATGAACAATGAACAATGAACAATGAACAATGAACAATGAACAATGAACAATGAACAATGAACAATGAACAATGAACAATGAACAATGAACAATGAACAATGAACAATGAACAATGAACAATGAACAATGAACAATGAACAATGAACAATGAACAATGAACAAGAATATTCAGTTCTCATCTGAATGTGTTAGAAATGGAAAAAACAATTTTGAAATTCCATCCACAAAATAAGATTTTATGAATATTTTAAAAAAGCGTTAATTTAGATTAGTTGTTACCCATTCTTGAACTACCATTATAGCGAATGGTTGGCTCGACTAATGGTCAAAAATGAACAAATCACAAAATTAACAAAATTGAACCAAAATGATATTTTTTAAAGTATTGCAATGAGAAAATATGTCTTGTTGAACTTTATGTTCATTTACAGCATATTTATCGATTTCAATCAAAAAATATTCAGTTCTCATCTGAATGTGTAAGAAATGGAAAAAACAATTTTGAAATTCCATCCAAATAAGATTTTATGAATATTTTAAAAAAGCGTTAATTTAGATTAGTTGTTACCCATTCTTGAACTACCATTATAACGAATGGTTGGCTGACTAATGGGCAAAAATGAACAAATCACAAAATTGAACCAAAATGAACAAAATTATATTAATATATTAATTTAGATTAGTTGTTACCCATTCTTGAACTAACATTATAACGAATGGTTGGCTCGACTAATGGTCAAAAATGAACAAATCACAAAATTAACAAAATGATATTTTTTAAAATATTGCAATGAGAAAATATGTCTTGTTGAACTTTATGTTCATTTACAGCATATTTATCGATTTCAATCAAAAAATATTCAGTTCTCATCTGAATGTGTTAGAAATGGAAAAAACAATTTTGAAATTCCATCCACAAAATAAGATTATATGAATATTTTAAAAAAGCGTTAATTTAGATTAGTTGTTACCCATTCTTGAACTACCATTATAGCGAATGGTTGGCTCGACTAATGGTCAAAAATGAACAAATCACAAAATTAACAAAATTGAACCAAAATGATATTTTTTAAAGTATTGCAATGAGAAAATATGTCTTGTTGAACTTTATGTTCATTTACAGCATATTTATCGATTTCAATCAAAAAATATTCAGTTCTCATCTGAATGTGTTAGAAATGGAAAAAACAATTTTGAAATTCCATCCAAATAAGATATTTTAAAAAAGCGTTAATTTAGATTAGTTGTTACCCATTCTTGAACTACCATTATAGCGAATGGTTGGCTCGACTAATGGTCAAAAATGAACAAATCACAAAATTAACAAAATTGAACCAAAAATATTTTTTAAAGTATTGCAATGAGAAAATATGTCTTGTTGAACTTTATGTTCATTTACAGCATATTTATCGATTTCAATCAAAAAATATTCAGTTCTCATCTGAATGTGTTGGAAATGGAAAAAACAATTTTGAAATTCCATCCACAAAATAAGATTTTATGAATATTTTAAAAAAGCGTTAATTTAGATTAGTTGTTACCCATTCTTGAACTACCATTATAGCGAATGGTTGGCTCGACTAATGTCAAAAATGAACAAATCACAAAATTAACAAAATTGAACAAAATGATATTTTTTAAAATATTGCAATGAGAAAATATGTCTTGTTGAACTTTATGTTCATTTACAGCATATTTATCGATTTCAATCAAAAAATATTCAGTTCTCATCTGAATGTGTTAGAAATGGAAAAAACAATTTTGAAATTCCATCCACAAAATAAGATTTTATGAATATTTTAAAAAAGCGTTAATTTAGATTAGTTGTTACCCATTCTTGAACTACCATTATAACGAATGGTTGGCTCGACTAATGGTCAAAAATGAACAAATCACAAAATTGAACCAAAATGATATTTTTTAAAGTATTGCAATGAGAAAATATGTCTTGTTGAACTTTATGTTCATTTACAGCATATTTATCGATTTCAATCAAAAAATATTCAGTTCTCATCTGAATGTGTTAGAAATGGAAAAAACAATTTTGAAATTCCATCCACAAAATAAGATTTTATGAATATTTAAAAAAAGCGTTTATTTAGATTAGTTGTTACCCATTCTTGAACTACCATTATAGCGAATGGTTCTCGACTAATGCTCAAAAATGAACAAATCACAAAATTAACAAAATTGAACCAAAATGATATTTTTTAAGTATTGCAATGAGAAAATATGTCTTGTTGAACTTTATGTTCATTTACAGCATACTTATCGATTTCAATCAAAAAATATTCAGTTCTCATCTGAATGTGTTAGAAATTGAAAAAACAATTTTGAAATTCCATCCACAAAATAAGATTTTAAGAATATTTTAAAAAGCGTTAATTTAGATTAGTTGTTACCCATTCTTGAACTACCATTATAGCGAATGGTTGGCTCGACTAATGGTCAAAAATGAACAAATCACAAAATTAACAAAATTGAACAAAATGATATTTTTTAAAATATTGCAATGAGAAATGTCTTGTTGAACTTTATGTTCATTTACAGCATATTTATCGATTTCAATCAAAAAATATTCAGTTCTCATCTGAATGTGTTAGAAATGGAAAAAACAATTTTGAAATTCCATCCACAAAATAAGATTATATGAATATTTTAAAAAAGCGTTAATTTAGATTAGTTGTTACCCATTCTTGAACTACCATTATAGCGAATGGTTGGCTCGACTAATGGTCAAAAATGAACAAATCACAAAATTAACAAAATTGAACCAAAATGATATTTTTTAAAGTATTGCAATGAGAAAATATGTCTTGTTGAACTTTATGTTCATTTACAGCATATTTATCGATTTCAATCAAAAAATATTCAGTTCTCATCTGAATGTGTTAGAAATTGAAAAAACAATTTTGAAATTCCATCCACAAAATAAGATTTTAAGAATATTTTAAAAAGCGTTAATTTAGATTAGTTGTTACCCATTCTTGAACTACCATTATAGCGAATGGTTGGCTCGACTAATGGTCAAAAATGAACAAATCACAAAATTAACAAAATTGAACCAAAATGATATTTTTTAAAGTATTGCAATGAGAAAATATGTCTTGTTGAATATGCTGTTCATTTACAGCATATTTATCGATTTCAATCAAAAAATATTCAGTTCTCATCTGAATGTGTTAGAAATGGAAAAAACAATTTTGAAATTCCATCCAAATAAGATTTTATGAATATTTTAAAAAAGCGTTAATTTAGATTAGTTGTTACCCATTCTTGAACTACCATTATAGCGAATGGTTGGCTCGACTAATGGTCAAAAATGAACAAATCACAAAATTAACAAAATTGAACCAAAATGATATTTTTTAAAGTATTGCAATAAGAAAGTATGTCTTGTTGAACTTTATGTTCATTTACAGCATATTTATCGATTTCAATCAAAAAATATTCAGTTCTCATCTGAATGTGTTAGAAATGGAAAAAACAATTTTGAAATTCCATCCACAAAATAAGATTTTATGAATATTTTAAAAAAGCGTTAATTTAGATTAGTTGTTACCCATTCTTGAACTACCATGATAGCGAATGGTTGGCTCGACTAATGTCAAAAATGAACAAATCACAAAATTAACAAAATGATATTTTTTAAAATATTGCAATGAGAAAATATGTCTTGTTGAACTTTATGTTCATTTACAGCATATTTATCGATTTCAATCAAAAAATATTCAGTTCTCATCTGAATGTGTTAGAAATGGAAAAAACAATTTTGAAATTCCATCCACAAAATAAGGTTTTATGAATATTTTAAAAAAGCGTTAATTTAGATTAGTTGTTACCCATTCTTGAACTACCATTATAACGAATGGTTGGCTCGACTAATGGTCAAAAATTAACAAATCACAAAATTAACAAAATTGAACCAAAATGATATTTTTTAAAGTATTGCAATGAGAAAATATGTCTTGTTGAACTTTATGTTCATTTACAGCATATTTATCGATTTCAATCAAAAAATATTCAGTTCTCATCTGAATGTGTTAGAAATGGAAAAAACAATTTTGAAATTCCATCCACAAAATAAGATTTTATGAATATTTTAAAAAAGCGTTAATTTAGATTAGTTGTTACCCATTCTTGAACTACCATTATAGCGAATGGTTGGCTCGACTAATGCTCAAAAATGAACAAATCACAAAATTAACAAAATTGAACCAAAATGATATTTTTTAAGTATTGCAATGAGAAAATATGTCTTGTTGAACTTTATGTTCATTTACAGCATACTTATCGATTTCAATCAAAAAATATTCAGTTCTCATCTGAATGTGTTAGAAATTGAAAAAACAATTTTGAAATTCCATCCACAAAATAAGATTTTAAGAATATTTTAAAAAGCGTTAATTTAGATTAGTTGTTACCCATTCTTGAACTACCATTATAGCGAATGGTTGGCTCGACTAATGATCAAAAATGAACAAATCACAAAATTAACAAAATTGAACCAAAATGATATTTTTTAAAGTATTGCAATGAGAAAATATGTCTTGTTGAACTTTATGTTCATTTACAGCATATTTATCGATTTCAATCAAAAAATATTCAGTTCTCATCTGAATGTGTTAGAAATGGAAAAAACAATTTTCAAATTCCATCCACAAAATAAGATTTTATGAATATTTTAAAAAAGCGTTAATTTAGATTAGTTGTTACCCATTCTTGTACTACCATTATAACGAATGGTTGGCTGACTAATGGGCAAAAATGAACAAATCACAAAATTGAACCAAAATGAACAAAATGATATTTTTTAAAATATTGCAATGAGAAAATATGTCTTGTTGAACTTTATGTTCATTTACAGCATATTTATCGATTTCAATCAAAAAATATTCAGTTCTCATCTGAATGTGTTAGAAATGGAAAAAACAATTTTGAAATTCCATCCACAAAATAAGATTTTATGAATATTTTAAAAAAGCGTTAATTTAGATTAGTTGTTACCCATTCTTGAACTACCATTATAACGAATGGTTGGCTCGACTAATGGTCAAAAATGAACAAATCACAAAATTAACAAAATTGAACAAAATGATATTTTTTAAAATATTGCAATGAGAAAATATGTCTTGTTGAACTTTATGTTCATTTACAGCATATTTATCGATTTCAATCAAAAAATATTCAGTTCTCATCTGAATGTGTTAGAAATGGAAAAAACAATTTTGAAATTCCATCCACAAAATAAGATTATATGAATATTTTAAAAAAGCGTTAATTTAGATTAGTTGTTACCCATTCTTGAACTACCATTATAGCGAATGGTTGGCTCGACTAATGGTCAAAAATGAACAAATCACAAAATTAACAAAATTGAACCAAAATGATATTTTTTAAAGTATTGCAATGAGAAAATATGTCTTGTTGAACTTTATGTTCATTTACAGCATACTTATCGATTTCAATCAAAAAATATTCAGTTCTCATCTGAATGTGTTAGAAATTGAAAAAACAATTTTGAAATTCCATCCACAAAATAAGATTTTAAGAATATTTTAAAAAGCGTTAATTTAGATTAGTTGTTACCCATTCTTGAACTACCATTATAGCGAATGGTTGGCTCGACTAATGATCAAAAATGAACAAATCACAAAATTAACAAAATTGAACCAAAATGATATTTTTTAAAGTATTGCAATGAGAAAATATGTCTTGTTGAACTTTATGTTCATTTACAGCATATTTATCGATTTCAATCAAAAAATATTCAGTTCTCATCTGAATGTGTTAGGAATGGAAAAAACAATTTTGAAATTCCATCCAAATAAGATTTTATGAATATTTTAAAAAAGCGTTAATTTAGATTAGTTGTTACCCATTCTTGAACTACCATTATAACGAATGGTTGGCTGACTAATGGTCAAAAATGAACAAATCACAAAATTAACAAAATTGAACCAAAATGAACAAAATGATATTTTTTAAAATATTGCAATGAGAAAATATGTCTTGTTGAACTTTATGTTCATTTGCAGCATATTTATCGATTTCAATCAAAAAATATTCAGTTCTCATCTGAATGTGTTAGAAATGGAAAAAACAATTTTGAAATTCCATCCACAAAATAAGATTTTATGAATATTTAAAAAAAGCGTTAATTTACATTTACAGCATATTTATCGATTTCAATCAAAAAATATTCAGTTCTCATCTGAATGTGTTAGAAATGGAAAAAACAATTTTGAAATTCCATCCACAAAATAAGATTATATGAATATTTTAAAAAAGCGTTAATTTAGATTAGTTGTTACCCATTCATGAACTACCATTATAGCGAATGGTTGGCTCGACTAATGGTCAAAAATGAACAAATCACAAAATTAACAAAATTGAACCAAAATGATATTTTTTAAAGTATTGCAATGAGAAAATATGTCTTGTTGAACTTTATGTTCATTTACAGCATATTTATCGATTTCAATCAAAAAATATTCAGTTCTCATCTGAATGTGTTAGAAATGGAAAAAACAATTTTGAAATTCCATCCAAATAAGATTTTATGAATATTTTAAAAAAGCGTTAATTTAGATTAGTTGTTACCCATTCTTGAACTACCATTATAGCGAATGGTTGGCTCGACTAATGGTCAAAAATGAACAAATCACAAAATTAACAAAATTGAACCAAAATGATATTTTTTAAAGTATTGCAATGAGAAAATATGTCTTGTTGAACTTTATGTTCATTTACAGCATATTTATCGATTTCAATCAAAAAATATTCAGTTCTCATCTGAATGTGTTAGAAATGGAAAAAACAATTTTGAAATTCCATCCACAAAATAAGATTATATGAATATTTTAAAAAAGCGTTAATTTAGATTAGTTGTTACCCATTCTTGAACTACCATTATAGCGAATGGTTGGCTCGACTAATGGTCAAAAATGAACAAATCACAAAATTGAACCAAAATGATATTTTTTAAAGTATTGCAATGAGAAAATATGTCTTGTTGAACTTTATGTTCATTTACAGCATATTTATCAATTTCAATCAAAAAATATTCAGTTCTCATCTGAATGTGTTAGAAATGGAAAAAACAATTTTGAAATTCCATCCAAATAAGATTTTATGAATATTTTAAAAAAGCGTTAATTTAGATTAGTTGTTACCCATTCTTGAACTACCATTATAGCGAATGGTTGGCTCGACTAATGGTCAAAAATGAACAAATCACAAAATTAACAAAATTGAACCAAAATGATATTTTTTAAAGTATTGCAATGAGAAAATATGTCTTGTTGAACTTTATGTTCATTTACAGCATATTTATCGATTTCAATCAAAAAATATTCAGTTCTCATCTGAATGTGTTGGAAATGGAAAAAACAATTTTGAAATTCCATCCACAAAATAAGATTTTATGAATATTTTAAAAAAGCGTTAATTTAGATTAGTTGTTACCCATTCTTGAACTACCATTATAGCGAATGGTTGGCTCGACTAATGTCAAAAATGAACAAATCACAAAATTAACAAAATTGAACAAAATGATATTTTTTAAAATATTGCAATGAGAAAATATGTCTTGTTGAACTTTATGTTCATTTACAGCATATTTATAGATTTCAATCAAAAAATATTCAGTTCTCATCTGAATGTGTTAGAAATGGAAAAACAATTTTGAAATTCCATCCACAAAATAAGATTTTATGAATATTTTAAAAAAGCGTTAATTTAGATTAGTTGTTACCCATTCTTGAACTACCATTATAGCGAATGGTTGGCTCGACTAATGCTCAAAAATGAACAAATCACAAAATTAACAAAATTGAACCAAAATGATATTTTTTAAGTATTGCAATGAGAAAATATGTCTTGTTGAACTTTATGTTCATTTACAGCATACTTATCGATTTCAATCAAAAAATATTCAGTTCTCATCTGAATGTGTTAGAAATTGAAAAAACAATTTGAAAAATGAGAAAATATGTCTTGTTGAACTTTATGTTCATTTACAGCATATTTATCGATTTCAATCAAAAAATATTCAGTTCTCATCTGAATGTGTTAGAAATGGAAAAAACAATTTTGAAATTCCATCCAAATAAGATTTTATGAATATTTTAAAAAAGCGTTAATTTAGATTAGTTGTTACCCATTCTTGAACTACCATTATAGCGAATGGTTGGCTCGACTAATGGTCAAAAATGAACAAATCACAAAATTAACAAAATTGAACCAAAATGATATTTTTTAAAGTATTGCAATGAGAAAATATGTCTTGTTGAACTTTATGTTCATTTACAGCATATTTATCGATTTCAATCAAAAAATATTCAGTTCTCATCTGAATGTGTTAGAAATGGAAAAAACAATTTTGAAATTCCATCCAAATAAGATTTTATGAATATTTTAAAAAAGCGTTAATTTAGATTAGTTGTTACCCATTCTTGAACTACCATTATAGCGAATGGTTGGCTCGACTAATGGTCAAAAATGAACAAATCACAAAATTAACAAAATTGAACCAAAATGATATTTTTTAAAGTATTGCAATGAGAAAATATGTCTTGTTGAACTTTATGTTCATTTACAGCATATTTATCGATTTCAATCAAAAAATATTCAGTTCTCATCTGAATGTGTTAGAAATGGAAAAAACAATTTTGAAATTCCATTCAAATAAGATTTTATGAATATTTTAAAAAAGCGTTAATTTAGATTAGTTGTTACCCATTCTTGAACTACCATTATAGCGAATGGTTGGCTCGACTAATGGTCAAAAATGAACAAATCACAAAATTAACAAAATTGAACCAAAATGATATTTTTTAAAGTATTGCAATGAGAAAATATGTCTTGTTGAACTTTATGTTCATTTACAGCATATTTATCGATTTCAATCAAAAAATATTCAGTTCTCATCTGAATGTGTTAGAAATGGAAAAAACAATTTTGAAATTCCATCCACAAAATAAGATTTTATGAATATTTTAAAAAAGCGTTAATTTAGATTAGTTGTTACCCATTCTTGAACTACCATTATAACGAATGGTTGGCTCGACTAATGGTCAAAAATGAACAAATCACAAAATTAACAAAATTGAACAAAATGATATTTTTTAAAATATTGCAATGAGAAAATATGTCTTGTTGAACTTTATGTTCATTTACAGCATATTTATCGATTTCAATCAAAAAATATTCAGTTCTCATCTGAATGTGTTAGAAATGGAAAAAACAATTTTGAAATTCCATCCACAAAATAAGATTATATGAATATTTTAAAAAAGCGTTAATTTAGATTAGTTGTTACCCATTCTTGAACTACCATTATAGCGAATGGTTGGCTCGACTAATGGTCAAAAATGAACAAATCACAAAATTAACAAAATTGAACCAAAATGATATTTTTTAAAGTATTGCAATGAGAAAATATGTCTTGTTGAACTTTATGTTCATTTACAGCATACTTATCGATTTCAATCAAAAAATATTCAGTTCTCATCTGAATGTGTTAGAAATTGAAAAAACAATTTTGAAATTCCATCCACAAAATAAGATTTTAAGAATATTTTAAAAAGCGTTAATTTAGATTAGTTGTTACCCATTCTTGAACTACCATTATAGCGAATGGTTGGCTCGACTAATGATCAAAAATGAACAAATCACAAAATTAACAAAATTGAACCAAAATGATATTTTTTAAAGTATTGCAATGAGAAAATATGTCTTGTTGAACTTTATGTTCATTTACAGCATATTTATCGATTTCAATCAAAAAATATTCAGTTCTCATCTGAATGTGTTAGGAATGGAAAAAACAATTTTGAAATTCCATCCAAATAAGATTTTATGAATATTTTAAAAAAGCGTTAATTTAGATTAGTTGTTACCCATTCTTGAACTACCATTATAACGAATGGTTGGCTGACTAATGGTCAAAAATGAACAAATCACAAAATTAACAAAATTGAACCAAAATGAACAAAATGATATTTTTTAAAATATTGCAATGAGAAAATATGTCTTGTTGAACTTTATGTTCATTTGCAGCATATTTATCGATTTCAATCAAAAAATATTCAGTTCTCATCTGAATGTGTTAGAAATGGAAAAAACAATTTTGAAATTCCATCCACAAAATAAGATTTTATGAATATTTAAAAAAAGCGTTAATTTACATTTACAGCATATTTATCGATTTCAATCAAAAAATATTCAGTTCTCATCTGAATGTGTTAGAAATGGAAAAAACAATTTTGAAATTCCATCCACAAAATAAGATTATATGAATATTTTAAAAAAGCGTTAATTTAGATTAGTTGTTACCCATTCTTGAACTACCATTATAGCGAATGGTTGGCTCGACTAATGGTCAAAAATGAACAAATCACAAAATTAACAAAATTGAACCAAAATGATATTTTTTAAAGTATTGCAATGAGAAAATATGTCTTGTTGAACTTTATGTTCATTTACAGCATATTTATCGATTTCAATCAAAAAATATTCAGTTCTCATCTGAATGTGTTAGAAATGGAAAAAACAATTTTGAAATTCCATCCAAATAAGATTTTATGAATATTTTAAAAAAGCGTTAATTTAGATTAGTTGTTACCCATTCTTGAACTACCATTATAGCGAATGGTTGGCTCGACTAATGGTCAAAAATGAACAAATCACAAAATTAACAAAATTGAACCAAAATGATATTTTTTAAAGTATTGCAATGAGAAAATATGTCTTGTTGAACTTTATGTTCATTTACAGCATATTTATCGATTTCAATCAAAAAATATTCAGTTCTCATCTGAATGTGTTAGAAATGGAAAAAACAATTTTGAAATTCCATCCACAAAATAAGATTATATGAATATTTTAAAAAAGCGTTAATTTAGATTAGTTGTTACCCATTCTTGAACTACCATTATAGCGAATGGTTGGCTCGACTAATGGTCAAAAATGAACAAATCACAAAATTGAACCAAAATGATATTTTTTAAAGTATTGCAATGAGAAAATATGTCTTGTTGAACTTTATGTTCATTTACAGCATATTTATCAATTTCAATCAAAAAATATTCAGTTCTCATCTGAATGTGTTAGAAATGGAAAAAACAATTTTGAAATTCCATCCAAATAAGATTTTATGAATATTTTAAAAAAGCGTTAATTTAGATTAGTTGTTACCCATTCTTGAACTACCATTATAGCGAATGGTTGGCTCGACTAATGGTCAAAAATGAACAAATCACAAAATTAACAAAATTGAACCAAAATGATATTTTTTAAAGTATTGCAATGAGAAAATATGTCTTGTTGAACTTTATGTTCATTTACAGCATATTTATCGATTTCAATCAAAAAATATTCAGTTCTCATCTGAATGTGTTGGAAATGGAAAAAACAATTTTGAAATTCCATCCACAAAATAAGATTTTATGAATATTTTAAAAAAGCGTTAATTTAGATTAGTTGTTACCCATTCTTGAACTACCATTATAGCGAATGGTTGGCTCGACTAATGTCAAAAATGAACAAATCACAAAATTAACAAAATTGAACAAAATGATATTTTTTAAAATATTGCAATGAGAAAATATGTCTTGTTGAACTTTATGTTCATTTACAGCATATTTATAGATTTCAATCAAAAAATATTCAGTTCTCATCTGAATGTGTTAAAAATGGAAAAACAATTTTGAAATTCCATCCACAAAATAAGATTTTATGAATATTTTAAAAAAGCGTTAATTTAGATTAGTTGTTACCCATTCTTGAACTACCATTATAACGAATGGTTGGCTCGACTAATGCTCAAAAATGAACAAATCACAAAATTAACAAAATTGAACCAAAATGATATTTTTTAAAGTATTGCAATGAGAAAATATGTCTTGTTGAACTTTATGTTCATTTACAGCATATTTATCGATTTCAATCAAAAAATATTCAGTTCTCATCTGAATGTGTTAGAAATGGAAAAAACAATTTTGAAATTCCATCCACAAAATAAGATTTTATGAATATTTTAAAAAAGCGTTAATTTAGATTAGTTGTTACCCATTCTTGAACTACCATTATAGCGAATGGTTGGCTCGACTAATGCTCAAAAATGAACAAATCACAAAATTAACAAAATTGAACCAAAATGATATTTTTTAAGTATTGCAATGAGAAAATATGTCTTGTTGAACTTTATGTTCATTTACAGCATACTTATCGATTTCAATCAAAAAATATTCAGTTCTCATCTGAATGTGTTAGAAATTGAAAAAACAATTTGAAAAATGAGAAAATATGTCTTGTTGAACTTTATGTTCATTTACAGCATATTTATCGATTTCAATCAAAAAATATTCAGTTCTCATCTGAATGTGTTAGAAATGGAAAAAACAATTTTGAAATTCCATCCAAATAAGATTTTATGAATATTTTAAAAAAGCGTTAATTTAGATTAGTTGTTACCCATTCTTGAACTACCATTATAGCGAATGGTTGGCTCGACTAATGGTCAAAAATGAACAAATCACAAAATTAACAAAATTGAACCAAAATGATATTTTTTAAAGTATTGCAATGAGAAAATATGTCTTGTTGAACTTTATGTTCATTTACAGCATATTTATCGATTTCAATCAAAAAATATTCAGTTCTCATCTGAATGTGTTAGAAATGGAAAAAACAATTTTGAAATTCCATCCACAAAATAAGATTATATGAATATTTTAAAAAAGCGTTAATTTAGATTAGTTGTTACCCATTCTTGAACTACCATTATAGCGAATGGTTGGCTCGACTAATGGTCAAAAATGAACAAATCACAAAATTAACAAAATTGAACCAAAATGATATTTTTTAAAGTATTGCAATGAGAAAATATGTCTTGTTGAACTTTATGTTCATTTACAGCATATTTATCGATTTCAATCAAAAAATATTCAGTTCTCATCTGAATGTGTTAGAAATGGAAAAAACAATTTTGAAATTCCATCCAAATAAGATTTTATGAATATTTTAAAAAAGCGTTAATTTAGATTAGTTGTTACCCATTCTTGAACTACCATTATAGCGAATGGTTGGCTCGACTAATGGTCAAAAATGAACAAATCACAAAATTAACAAAATTGAACCAAAATGATATTTTTTAAAGTATTGCAATGAGAAAATATGTCTTGTTGAACTTTATGTTCATTTACAGCATATTTATCGATTTCAATCAAAAAATATTCAGTTCTCATCTGAATGTGTTGGAAATGGAAAAAACAATTTTGAAATTCCATCCACAAAATAAGATTTTATGAATATTTTAAAAAAGCGTTAATTTAGATTAGTTGTTACCCATTCTTGAACTACCATTATAGCGAATGGTTGGCTCGACTAATGTCAAAAATGAACAAATCACAAAATTAACAAAATTGAACAAAATGATATTTTTTAAAATATTGCAATGAGAAAATATGTCTTGTTGAACTTTATGTTCATTTACAGCATATTTATCGATTTCAATCAAAAAATATTCAGTTCTCATCTGAATGTGTTAGAAATGGAAAAAACAATTTTGAAATTCCATCCACAAAATAAGATTTTATGAATATTTTAAAAAAGCGTTAATTTAGATTAGTTGTTACCCATTCTTGAACTACCATTATAGCGAATGGTTGGCTCGACTAATGCTCAAAAATGAACAAATCACAAAATTAACAAAATTGAACCAAAATGAACAAAATGATATTTTTTAAAATATTGCAATGAGAAAATATGTCTTGTTGAACTTTATGTTCATTTGCAGCATATTTATCGATTTCAATCAAAAAATATTCAGTTCTCATCTGAATGTGTTAGAAATGGAAAAAACAATTTTGAAATTCCATCCACAAAATAAGATTTTAAGAATATTTAAAAAAAGCGTTAATTTACATTTACAGCATATTTATCGATTTCAATCAAAAAATATTCAGTTCTCATCTGAATGTGTTAGAAATGGAAAAAACAATTTTGAAATTCCATCCACAAAATAAGATTATATGAATATTTTAAAAAAGCGTTAATTTAGATTAGTTGTTACCCATTCTTGAACTACCATTATAGCGAATGGTTGGCTCGACTAATGGTCAAAAATGAACAAATCACAAAATTAACAAAATTGAACCAAAATGATATTTTTTAAAGTATTGCAATGAGAAAATATGTCTTGTTGAACTTTATGTTCATTTACAGCATATTTATCGATTTCAATCAAAAAATATTCAGTTCTCATCTGAATGTGTTAGAAATGGAAAAAACAATTTTGAAATTCCATCCAAATAAGATTTTATGAATATTTTAAAAAAGCGTTAATTTAGATTAGTTGTTACCCATTCTTGAACTACCATTATAGCGAATGGTTGGCTCGACTAATGGTCAAAAATGAACAAATCACAAAATTAACAAAATTGAACCAAAATGATATTTTTTAAAGTATTGCAATGAGAAAATATGTCTTGTTGAACTTTATGTTCATTTACAGCATATTTATCGATTTCAATCAAAAAATATTCAGTTCTCATCTGAATGTGTTAGAAATGGAAAAAACAATTTTGAAATTCCATCCACAAAATAAGATTTTATGAATATTTTAAAAAAGCGTTAATTTAGATTAGTTGTTACCCATTCTTGAACTACCATTATAGCGAATGGTTGGCTCGACTAATGTCAAAAATGAACAAATCACAAAATTAACAAAATTGAACAAAATGATATTTTTTAAAATATTGCAATGAGAAAATATGTCTTGTTGAACTTTATGTTCATTTACAGCATATTTATCGATTTCAATCAAAAAATATTCAGTTCTCATCTGAATGTGTTAGAAATGGAAAAAACAATTTTGAAATTCCATCCACAAAATAAGATTTTATGAATATTTTAAAAAAGCGTTAATTTAGATTAGTTGTTACCCATTCTTGAACTACCATTATAACGAATGGTTGGCTCGACTAATGGTCAAAAATGAACAAATCACAAAATTAACAAAATTGAACCAAAATGATATTTTTTAAAGTATTGCAATGAGAAAATATGTCTTGTTGAACTTTATGTTCATTTACAGCATATTTATCGATTTCAATCAAAAAATATTCAGTTCTCATCTGAATGTGTTAGAAATGGAAAAAACAATTTTGAAATTCCATCCACAAAATAAGATTTTATAAATATTTTAAAAAAGCGTTAATTTAGATTAGTTGTTACCCATTCTTGAACTACCATTATAGCGAATGGTTGGCTCGACTAATGCTCAAAAATGAACAAATCACAAAATTAACAAAATTGAACCAAAATGATATTTTTTAAGTATTGCAATGAGAAAATATGTCTTGTTGAACTTTATGTTCATTTAAAGCATACTTATCGATTTCAATCAAAAAATATTCAGTTGTCATCTGAATGTGTTAGAAATTGAAAAAACAATTTTGAAATTCCATCCACAAAATAAGATTTTATAAATATTTTAAAAAAGCGTTAATTTAGATTAGTTGTTACCCATTCTTGAACTACCATTATAACGAATGGTTGGCTGACTAATGGTCAAAAATGAACAAATCACAAAATTAACAAAATTGAACCAAAATGAACAAAATGATATTTTTTAAAATATTGCAATGAGAAAATATGTCTTGTTGAACTTTATGTTCATTTGCAGCATATTTATCGATTTCAATCAAAAAATATTCAGTTCTCATCTGAATGTGTTAGAAATGGAAAAAACAATTTTAAAATTCCATCCACAAAATAAGATTTTATGAATATTTTTAAAAAAGCGTTAATTTAGATTAGTTGTTACCCATTCTTGAACTACCATTATAGCGAATGGTTGGCTCGACTAATGGTCAAAAATGAACAAATCACAAAATTGAACCAAAATGAACAAAATTATATTTTTTAAAGTATTGCAATGAGAAAATATGTCTTGTTGAACTTTATGTTCATTTACAGCATATTTATCGATTTCAATCAAAAAATATTCAGTTCTCATCTGAATGTGTTAGAAATGGAAAAAACAATTTTAAAATTCCATCCACAAAATAAGATTTTATGAATATTTTTAAAAAAGCGTTAATTTAGATTAGTTGTTACCTATTCTTGAACTACCATTATAGCGAATGGTTGGCTCGACTAATGGTCAAAAATGAGCAAATCACAAAATTAACAAAATTGAACCAAAATGATATTTTTAAAGTATTGCAATGAGAAAATATGTCTTGTTGAACTTTATGTTCATTACAGCATGTTTATCGATTTCAATCAAAGAATATTCAGTTCTCATCTGAAAACAATTTTGAAATTCCATCCACAAAATAAGCGAATGGTTGGCTCGACTAATGGTCAAAAATGAACAAATCACAAAATTGAACCAAAATTAACAAAATGATATTTTTTAAAGTATTGCAATTAGAAAATATGTCTTATTGAACTTTATGTTCATTTACAGCATATTTATCGATTTCAATCAAAGAATATTCAGTTCTCATCTGAATGTGTTAGAAATGGAAAAAACAATTTTGAAATTCCATCCACAAAATAAGATTTTATGAATATTTTAAAAAAGCGTTAATTTAGATTAGTTGTTACCCATTCTTGAACTACCATTATAGCGAATGGTTGGCTCGACTAATGGTCAAAAATGAACAAATCACAAAATTAACAAAACTGAACCAAAATGATAAAAAAATATTGCAATGAGAAAATATGTCTTGTTGAACTTTATGTTCATTACAGCATATTTATCGATTTCAATCAAAGAATATTCAGTTCTCATCTGAATGTGTTAGAAATGGAAAAAACAATTTTGAAATTCCATCCACAAAATAAGATTCGGATCCGATTTGAGTCCGAGATGTCGGACTCCGCTTTCTCTGTTCCGATTCGGATCCGATTTGAGTCCGAGATGTCGGACTCCGCTTTCTCTGTTCCGATTCGGATCCGATTTGAGTCCGAGATGTCGGACTCCGCTTTCTCTGTTCCGATTCGGATCCGATTTGAGTCCGAGATGTCGGACTCCGCTTTCTCTGTTCCGATTCGGATCCGATTTGAGTCCGAGATGTCGGACTCCGCTTTCTCTGTTCCGATTCGGATCCGATTTGAGTCCGAGATGTCGGACTCCGCTTTCTCTGTTCCGATTCGGATCCGATTTGAGTCCGAGATTTCGGACGCTTTCGATTCAGGTTTGCAGTAAAAATTTGGACTTTTATTTTTATATTTATTAATGAATTTATTTATTATTTTGAATTTATTACTTAGTATGTATGTGGTGAAATAAGCAACATTTAGATGAAAAGTAATATGACATTAAAATTTAATATATTAATAAGTATATGACTCACATGTAACAGACATCATATTAGTGTATAAGTGGTACAAAATACAATTCGTTTGTCAATTTTATTTTGAAAACCTTTTTTATATGTAATATGTTGTGCTCATTGGGCAAATCTTCAAACTCAATATTATCAGTCTTGAATATACAGTTTATATTAATGGTAATTGAAGAAGAAATGTCTTCGACTGATTTCAATGGATAGCCATGCACAATATAGTCCTATCAACTCGTTTGATATCAGAATTCATTTCGTTTTCGGATACGAAATCATTTGGAGATCGGATTCGAACTCATATCTATTTGGTTTCGAGAACGGGTCCGATTTCGGTTCGAGATCGGTCACGAGAACGGGAGCAATTCCCTCTTCGATATCGGACCGAGAATTGAGTCCGATTTCGAAATGATATCGGACGAAATGATTTCGGGATCGGAATTTTGAATTTTGAATTTTGAATTTTGAATTTTGAATTTTGAATTTTGAATTTTGAATTTTGAATTTTGAATTTTGAATTTTGAATTTTGAATTTTGAATTTTGAATTTTGAATTTTGAATTTTGAATTTTGAATTTTGAATTTTGAATTTTGAATTTTGAATTTTGAATTTTGAATTTTGAATTTTGAATTTGAATTTTGAATTTTGAATTTTGAATTTTGAATTTTGAATTTTGAATTTTGAATTTTGAATTTTGAATTTTGAATTTGAATTTTGAATTTTGAATTTTGAATTTTGAATTTTGAATTTTGAATTTTGAATTTTGAATTTTGAATTTTGAATTTTGAATTTTGAATTTTGAATTTTGAATTTTGAATTTTGAATTTTGAATTTTGAATTTTGAATTTTGAATTTTGAATTTTGAATTTTGAATTTTGAATTTTGAATTTGAATTTTGAATTTTGAATTTTGAATTTTGAATTTTGAATTTTGAATTTTGAATTTTGAATTTTGAATTTTGAATTTTGAATTTTGAATTTTGAATTTTGAATTTTGAATTTTGAATTTTGAATTTTGAATTTTGAATTTTGAATTTTGAATTTTGAATTTGAATTTTGAATTTTGAATTTTGAATTTTGAATTTTGAATTTTGAATTTTGAATTTTGAATTTTGAATTTTGAATTTTGAATTTTGAATTTTGAATTTTGAATTTTGAATTTTGAATTTTGAATTTTGAATTTTGAATTTTGAATTTTGAATTTTGAATTTTGAATTTTGAATTTTGAATTTTGAATTTTGAATTTTGAATTTTGAATTTTGAATTTTGAATTTTGAATTTTGAATTTTGAATTTTGAATTTTGAATTTTGAATTTTGAATTTTGAATTTTGAATTTTGAATTTTGAATTTTGAATTTTGAATTTTGAATTTTGAATTTTGAATTTTGAATTTTGAATTTTGAATTTTGAATTTTGAATTTTGAATTTTGAATTTTGAATTTTGAATTTTGAATTTTGAATTTTGAATTTTGAATTTTGAATTTTGAATTTTGAATTTTGAATTTTGAATTTTGAATTTTGAATTTTGAATTTTGAATTTTGAATTTTGAATTTTGAATTTTGAATTTTGAATTTTGAATTTTGAATTTTGAATTTTGAATTTTGAATTTTGAATTTTGAATTTTGAATTTTGAATTTTGAATTTTGAATTTTGAATTTTGAATTTTGAATTTGAATTTTGAATTTTGAATTTTGAATTTTGAATTTTGAATTTTGAATTTTGAATTTTGAATTTTGAATTTGAATTTTGAATTTTGAATTTTGAATTTTGAATTTTGAATTTGAATTTTGAATTTTGAATTTTGAATTTTGAATTTTGATTTTGAATTTTGAATTTTGAATTTTGAATTTTGAATTTGAATTTTGAATTTTGAATTTTGAATTTTGAATTTTGAATTTTGAATTTTGAATTTTGAATTTTGAATTTGAATTTTGAATTTTGAATTTTGAATTTTGAATTTTGAATTTTGAATTTTGAATTTTGAATTTTGAATTTTGAATTTTGAATTTTGAATTTTGAATTTTGAATTTTGAATTTTGAATTTTGAATTTTGAATTTTGAATTTTGAATTTTGAATTTTGAATTTTGAATTTTGAATTTTGAATTTTGAATTTTGAATTTTGAATTTTGAATTTTGAATTTTGAATTTTGAATTTTGAATTTTGAATTTTGAATTTGAATTTTGAATTTGAATTTTGAATTTTGAATTTTGAATTTTGAATTTTGAATTTTGAATTTTGAATTTTGAATTTTGAATTTTGAATTTGAATTTTGAATTTTGAATTTTGAATTTTGAATTTTGAATTTTGAATTTTGAATTTGAATTTTGAATTTTGAATTTTGAATTTTGAATTTTGAATTTTGAATTTTGAATTTTGAATTTTGAATTTTGAATTTTGAATTTTGAATTTTGAATTTTGAATTTTGAATTTTGAATTTTGAATTTTGAATTTTGAATTTGAATTTTGAATTTTGAATTTTGAATTTTGAATTTGAATTTGAATTTTGAATTTTGAATTTTGAATTTTGAATTTTGAATTTTGAATTTTGAATTTGAATTTTGAATTTTGAATTTTGAATTTTGAATTTTGAATTTTGAATTTTGAATTTTGAATTTTGAATTTTGAATTTTGAATTTTGAATTTTGAATTTTGAATTTTGAATTTTGAATTTTGAATTTTGAATTTTGAATTTTGAATTTTGAATTTTGAATTTTGAATTTTGAATTTTGAATTTTGAATTTTGAATTTTGAATTTTGAATTTTGAATTTTGAATTTGAATTTTGAATTTTGAATTTTGAATTTTGAATTTTGAATTTTGAATTTTGAATTTTGAATTTTGAATTTTGAATTTTGAATTTTGAATTTTGAATTTTGAATTTTGAATTTTGAATTTTGAATTTTGAATTTTGAATTTGAATTTTGAATTTTGAATTTTGAATTTTGAATTTTGAATTTTGAATTTTGAATTTTGAATTTTGAATTTTGAATTTTGAATTTTGAATTTTGAATTTTGAATTTTGAATTTTGAATTTTGAATTTTGAATTTTGAATTTTGAATTTTGAATTTTGAATTTTGAATTTTGAATTTTGAATTTTGAATTTTGAATTTTGAATTTTGAATTTTGAATTTTGAATTTTGAATTTTGAATTTTGAATTTTGAATTTTGAATTTTGAATTTTGAATTTTGAATTTGAATTTTGAATTTTGAATTTTGAATTTTGAATTTTGAATTTTGAATTTTGAATTTTGAATTTGAATTTTGAATTTTGAATTTTGAATTTTGAATTTTGAATTTTGAATTTTGAATTTTGAATTTTGAATTTGAATTTTGAATTTTGAATTTTGAATTTTGAATTTTGAATTTTGAATTTTGAATTTTGAATTTTGAATTTTGAATTTGAATTTTGAATTTTGAATTTTGAATTTTGAATTTTGAATTTTGAATTTTGAATTTTGAATTTTGAATTTTGAATTTTGAATTTTGAATTTTGAATTTTGAATTTGAATTTTGAATTTTGAATTTTGAATTTTGAATTTGAATTTTGAATTTTGAATTTTGAATTTTGAATTTTGAATTTTGAATTTTGAATTTTGAATTTTGAATTTTGAATTTTGAATTTTGAATTTGAATTTTGAATTTTGAATTTTGAATTTTGAATTTTGAATTTTGAATTTTGAATTTTGAATTTTGAATTTTGAATTTTGAATTTTGAATTTTGAATTTTGAATTTTGAATTTTGAATTTTGAATTTTGAATTTTGAATTTTGAATTTTGAATTTTGAATTTTGAATTTTGAATTTTGAATTTTGAATTTTGAATTTTGAATTTTGAATTTTGAATTTTGAATTTTGAATTTTGAATTTTGAATTTTGAATTTTGAATTTTGAATTTTGAATTTTGAATTTTGAATTTTGAATTTTGAATTTTGAATTTTGAATTTTGAATTTTGAATTTTGAATTTTGAATTTTGAATTTTGAATTTTGAATTTTGAATTTTGAATTTTGAATTTTGAATTTTGAATTTTGAATTTTGAATTTTGAATTTTGAATTTGAATTTTGAATTTTGAATTTTGAATTTTGAATTTGAATTTTGAATTTTGAATTTTGAATTTTGAATTTTGAATTTTGAATTTTGAATTTTGAATTTTGAATTTTGAATTTTGAATTTTGAATTTTGAATTTTGAATTTTGAATTTTGAATTTTGAATTTTGAATTTTGAATTTTGAATTTTGAATTTTGAATTTGAATTTGAATTTTGAATTTTGAATTTTGAATTTTGAATTTTGAATTTTGAATTTTGAATTTTGAATTTTGAATTTTGAATTTGAATTTTGAATTTTGAATTTTGAATTTTGAATTTTGAATTTTGAATTTTGAATTTTGAATTTTGAATTTTGAATTTTGAATTTTGAATTTTGAATTTTGAATTTTGAATTTTGAATTTTGAATTTTGAATTTTGAATTTTGAATTTTGAATTTTGAATTTTGAATTTTGAATTTTGAATTTTGAATTTTGAATTTTGAATTTTGAATTTTGAATTTTGAATTTTGAATTTTGAATTTTGAATTTTGAATTTTGAATTTTGAATTTTGAATTTTGAATTTTGAATTTTGAATTTTGAATTTTGAATTTTGAATTTTGAATTTTGAATTTTGAATTTTGAATTTTGAATTTTGAATTTTGAATTTTGAATTTTGAATTTTGAATTTTGAATTTGAATTTTGAATTTTGAATTTTGAATTTGAATTTTGAATTTTGAATTTTGAATTTTGAATTTTGAATTTTGAATTTTGAATTTTGAATTTTGAATTTTGAATTTTGAATTTTGAATTTTGAATTTTGAATTTTGAATTTTGAATTTTGAATTTTGAATTTTGAATTTTGAATTTTGAATTTTGAATTTTGAATTTTGAATTTTGAATTTTGAATTTGAATTTTGAATTTTGAATTTTGAATTTTGAATTTTGAATTTTGAATTTTGAATTTTGAATTTTGAATTTTGAATTTGAATTTGAATTTTGAATTTTGAATTTTGAATTTTGAATTTTGAATTTTGAATTTTGAATTTTGAATTTTGAATTTTGAATTTTGAATTTTGAATTTTGAATTTTGAATTTTGAATTTTGAATTTTGAATTTTGAATTTTGAATTTTGAATTTTGAATTTTGAATTTTGAATTTTGAATTTTGAATTTTGAATTTTGAATTTTGAATTTTGAATTTTGAATTTTGAATTTTGAATTTTGAATTTTGAATTTTGAATTTTGAATTTGAATTTTGAATTTTGAATTTTGAATTTGAATTTTGAATTTTGAATTTTGAATTTTGAATTTTGAATTTTGAATTTTGAATTTTGAATTTTGAATTTTGAATTTTGAATTTGAATTTTGAATTTTGAATTTTGAATTTTGAATTTTGAATTTGAATTTTGAATTTTGAATTTTGAATTTTGAATTTTGAATTTTGAATTTTGAATTTTGAATTTTGAATTTTGAATTTTGAATTTTGAATTTTGAATTTTGAATTTGAATTTTGAATTTTGAAT